>SJYQ01010901.1:40679-59647 GCA_006410935.1 Redunca redunca
TTATACATTATAATTAAGTAAGTGATTTATAACAGTGATAAATTGCATATAAATCTCTATCACAATCTACAATTTAGGTAGTATTATCTTCATTTTAAATTCAAGTAGTAATACAGTGATTTTACGTGGCTTGTCCAAAACCACACACTTATTTAATGGTGTATTTGGGAGTCAAATCCAGGTCCACTTCTAAGTTGTAATATGTTCATTCTTCCCCACCTTGATAACTTTAAAATAATATTTGAAAGAGTTTTATTCAATACTTTGGCCACCTCATGCGAAAAGTTGACTCATTGGAAAAGACCCTAATACTGGGAGGGATTGGGGGCAGGAGGAGAAGGGGAGCGACAGAGGATGAGATGGCTGGATGGCATCACCGACTCGATGTACATGAGTTTGAGTAAACTCCAGAAGTTGGTGATGGACAGAGGAGCCTGGCATGCTGTGATCCACGAGGTCGCAAAGAGTCGGACACTACTGAGAGACTGAACTGACTGACTGAACATGCCCTCTTAACATATTGTAAATTGTGTGGATTATGTAATACTAGTTCAGTTGACATTGTGCTAACACTTAAACCTTCTAATAGTCATTTGAACATGGCTACTGAGCTTTCTTTTCACAAAAGAGGATGATAATATCTCCCATTCTAAAGGTTACTGTTTGTTTAAATGGATTTTTTTAAAATTAATTTTGGAAGATTCTCTCAGGACACAAAGTACAAAAGAGAATTCTCGATTTTCAGAAATCTCTGAATTTCTTATTTACTTTCTCATTCTTATTGTCACCTCTCTCCTCAATGCTGCTACTTTCAGGTTAGCCCTCTAGTTCAGTTCAATTTAGTTGCTCAGTCATGACTGACTGTGAACCCGTGGACTGCAGAATGCCGGGCTTCCCTGTCCATCTGCAACTCCAAGAGCTTGCTCAAACTCATGTCCATCCATTCGGTGATACCAACCATCCATCCCATCCTCTGTTCCCCCTTTTCCTCCTGCCCTCAATCTTTGCCAGCATCAGGGTCTTTTCCAATGATTCAGCTCTTCACATCAGATGGCCAAAGTATTGGAGTTTCAGCTTCAACATCAGCCCTTCCAATGAATATTCAGGACTGATTTCCTTTAAGATGGGCTGGTTTGATCTCCCTGCAGTCCAAGGGACTCTCAAAAATCTTCTCCAAGACCACAGATCAAAAGCATCAGTTCTTCAGTGTTCAGCTCTCTAAGTGGTAGATTATGTCTTACCCTCAACTCTATCCACTGTCTCTAGAAGTGAAATAAATATCCTCTCCTGTACTTTTCTACTTCCAGAGTTTTCTCACTTGCTTTTCCTCTCACCTCTCCAATTTGGAATCACATGCCATTAGAATCTGTTAACTTCTCTATTCAACTTTGGTCAGCATGTTCCCTTATTCTATGAAAATTTTACTTCCTGATTTCCTGTCAATATTTGTGAGTCTGCCCCTGTCATAATTTTGGTTTTCCATGAAATTCCTCATCCTTAGATATGTGACATACTCATTTTCAATACTCTTGCCTCAATTACTCAATTCCATTATCTCAGCTCCGTGTCATTACTCATTATATAAATGGTTATCTAAATTTTAAGTGACCAACTCTCTGCATATTAACTGTCATCTTTCCAGTTCACTCCTTTACTACTACAACTCCAAAAACTTATTGGTTCCTTTTGGTCCTGCAATCTCGTATAATATGCAAGTTTCAATCATACATAACACTCATTTATCTGCAATTCTACCCTGAAGGTATCTAAATGAATCTCACTATTATTATTATTCACCCAGTTCAAGTCAACTCATATTTCACCTGAATTTTTAAATATTCTCTTCTTTCTTCCACATTTGCCATCACTTATAATCTACCCTAAATACATAAACAAGAACATAAAATAATTGAAGTCATATCACTCATCTGCTCAATTACCTTCAGTAACTTATGGTCTCACTGTGAGTGAAAGGTAGAGTCATATAACACTTTACAAAACCGTGTATATGCTCTACCTGGTGTACTATTCTGAGCACATTGACGATTTTTCTCCCCTTCATCCTATTCCAGTATTACTGCTGCCCTAACCTCTTGGTGATTTGAAAATGCCAAGGATTTTCTTACATTAGATTCTTTAAATGTGTTTTCTCTGTCTGAAAATACCGATATCCAGATATCCACCATGATTGCTTTTTTACCTCTTTGTGCCTTTCACTCAAATGCTACTTTCTCCACTACAGCTT
Organism: Redunca redunca; assembly: GCA_006410935.1. Taxonomy (NCBI): domain Eukaryota; kingdom Metazoa; phylum Chordata; class Mammalia; order Artiodactyla; family Bovidae; genus Redunca; species Redunca redunca. The sequence goes on from SJYQ01010901.1 coordinate 42,925, forward strand.
CGTTGATTTCCTTTGTTAAAATTAAAGGAAACTCTTAGTTTACTTTTCCTGCTTTGCTTTTCTTCACAGAATTTATCTGTGGAGAAAGTAGGAAAAACAACTAGACCGTTCAGGTATGACCTAAACCAAATCTCTTATGATTATACAGTGGAAGTGACAAATAGATTCAAGGGATTAGATCTGATAGACAGAGTGCCTGAAGAACTATGGACAGTTCATGACATTGTACAGCAGGCAGTGATCAAGAACATCCCCAAGAAAAAGAAATGCAAAAGGGGGAAATGATTATCTAAGGAGGCTTTACAAATAGCTGAGAAAAGAAGAGGATCTAAAAGCAAAGGAGAAAAAGAAATATATACCCATCTGAATGTAGAGTTCCAAAGAATAGCAAGGTGAGATAAGAAAGCCGCCTCAGGGATCAATGCAAAGAAATAGAGGAAAACAATAGAATGGGAGAAACTAGAGATCTCTTCAAGACAATTAGAGATACCAAGGGAACATTGATACCAGTTAGTCTTTATTATCAGGAAGCTTCCAAAAGCCTCCTGTCCTTCTCCATCAGAGGGCAGACAGACTGAAAACTACAATCACAGAAAACTAACCAATCTGTTCAAATGGACTACAGCCTTGTCTAACTCAATGAAACTATGAGCCATGTCATATAGGGTCACCCAAGATGGACAGTCATGGTGGAAAATTCTGACAAAACTCTGTGCACTGGAGAAGGGAATGGCAAACCATTTCAGTATTCTTGCCTTGAGAATTCCATCAACAGTATGAAAAGGCAAATAGATAGGACACTGAAAGATGAACTCCCCAGGTTGGTAGGTGCCCAATATGCTACTGGAGATCAGTGGAGAAATAACTCCAGAAAGAATGAAGAGATGGAGTCAAAGACAAAACCACACCCAGTTGTGGATGTGACTGGTGATGGAAGTAAAGTTCCATGCTATAAAGAGCAATATTGCATAGGAACCTGGAATGTTAGGTCCATGAATCAAGTCAAATTGGAAGTGGTCGAACAGGAGATGGCAAGACTGAACACTGACATTTTAGGAAACAGTGAACTAAATGGACTGGAATGGGTGACTTTAACTCAGATGATCATTATATCTACTACTGTGGGCAAGAATCCCTTAGAAGAAATGGAGTAGCCATCATAGTTAACAAATGAGTCTGAAATGCAGTACTTGGATACAACTACAAAAACGACAGAATGATCTCTGTTTCCAAGGCAAATCATTCAATATCACAGCAATCCAAGTCTATGCCCCAAACAGTAAAGCTGACGAAGATGAAGTTTAACGGTCTTATGAAGACCTACCAGGCCTTCTAGAACTAACACCTAAAAAAGATTTCCTTTTCACTGGGGATTGGAATGCAAAAGTAGGAAGTCAAGAAATACCTGGAGTAACAAGCAAACATAGCCTTGGAGTACAGATGAAGTAGTGGAAAGGTTAATAGACCTTTGCCAAGAAAATGCACTGGTCATAGGAAACACCCTCTTCCAACAACACAAGAAAGACTCTACACATGAACATCATAAGATGGTCAATACTAAAATCAGATTGATTATATTCTTTGCAGCCAGAAAAGTAGAAGCTCTATACAGTCAGCAAAAACAAGACCGAGAGTTGACTTTGGCTCCTTATTCACAGTTAAATTGACTAAAGTAGGGAAAACCACTAGACCATTCAGGTATGATCTAAATCAAATCCCTTACTATTATACAGTGGAAAAATAGATTCGAAGGATTAGGTCTGATAGACAGCGTGCCTGAAGAACTTTGGATGGAGTTTCATGACATTGTACAGGAGTCAGGGAGCAACACCATCCCCAAGAAAAATATATGCAAATAGGCAAAATGGTTCTCTGAAGAGGCCTTAAAAATAGCTGTGAAAGAAGAGGAACAAAAGGCAAAGAGAAAAAGAAAGATATACCCATTTGAATGCAGAATTCCAAACAATAGCAAGGAGAGATAAGAAAGACTTCCTCAGTGATCAATGCAAAGAAATAGAGGACAACAGTAGAATGGGAAAGTATAGAGATCTCTTCAAGAAAATTAGAGATACCATGGGAACATTTCATGCAAAGATGTGCACAATAAAGGACAGATATGGTATGGGCCTAACAGAAGCAGAAGATATTAAGAAGAGGTGGCAAGTATACACAGAAATATACAGGAAAGATCTTCACTACCCATATAATCACAATGATGTGATTACTTACCTAGAACCAGACATCCTGGAATGTGAAGTTAAGTGGGCCTTAGGAAGCATCACTAGGAACAAAGCTAGTGGAGATGATGAAATTCCAGTTGAATCTCCTAAGAGATGATGCTGTGAAAGGGCTGCACTCAATATACCAGCAAGTTTCTAAAACTCAGCAGTGGCCACAGGACTGGAAAAGGCCAGTTTTCATTCCAATCCCAAAGAAAGGCAGTGCCAAAGAATGCTCAAACTACCACACAGTAGCAAAGTAATGCTCAAAAATCTCCAAGCTAAGCTTCAACTGTACGTGAACTGTGAACTTCCAGATGTTCAAGCTGGATTTACAAATGGCAGAGAAACCAGAGATCAAATTGCCAACATCCAATGGATCATGGAAAAAGCAAGAGAGTTCCAGAAAAAAAACATCTATTTCTTCTTTATTGACTATGCCAAAGCCTTAGACTGTGTGGGTCACAATAAACTCTGGAAAATTCTGAAAGAGATAGGAATACCAAACCACCTGACCTGCCTCTTGTATACTGGTCAAGAAGCAACAGTTAGAACTGGACATGGAACAACAGACTGGTTCCAAATGGGAAAGGAGTACATCGGGGCTGTATATCATCACCTGCTTATTTAAATTATATGCAGAGTACATCATGAAAAATGCTGGGCTGGATGAAGCACAAGTTCAAATAAAGATTGCTGGGAGAAATATCAATAATCTCAGATATGCAGATGACACCACCCTTATGGCAGAAAGTGAAGAAGAACTAAAGAACCTCTTGATGAAAGTGAAAGAGAAGGGTGAAAATTTTGACTTAAAAGTCAACAATCAGAAAACTAAGATCATGGAATTCATTCCCATCACTCCATGGCAAATAGATGGGGAAACAATAGAAACAGTGAGAGACTTTCTTTGTTTGGGCTCCAAAATCCCTGCATATGGTGAGTACAGCCACAGAATTAAAAAAGGTCTGCTCCTTGGAAAAAAGCTATGACCAATTTAGACAACATATTACAGGGCAGAGACATTACTTTATCAACAAATGTCCGTCTAGTCAAATCTACGGTTTTTCCAGTAGTCGTGTATGGATTTGAGTGTTGGAATATAAAGAAAGCTGAATGCCAAAGAATTAATGCTTTTTATCTGTGGCGTTGGAGAAGACTCTTGAGAGTACCTTGGACTGCATGGAGATCAAACCAGTCCATCCTAAAGGAAATCAGTCCTGGATATTCATTGGAAAGACTAATGCTGAGGCTGAAACTCCAAAATTTTGGCCACCTGATGTGAAGAACTGACTCATTGTAAAAGACCCTGATGTTGGGAAAGATTGAAGGTGGGAGGAGAATGGGATGACAGAGAATGAGATGTTTGGATAGCATCAACATGAGTTTTAGTTAGCTCCCAGAGATGGTGATGGACTGGGAAGCCTGGAGTATTGCAGCCCATAGGGTCACTAAGAGTCAGAGTCCACTGAGCAACTGAACTGATCAGAACTTATCACTTCCAATATATCATGGGGCTTTATTATTTATTTTGTTATGTATCACCTGCACCATAATGTACACTACATGAAGGCAGAGCTTTTTGTCATTTTTGTTCACTGTAGTATCCACAGTACCTATCACAGTATATGGTACATGGATGGCATCCATTATGAATGAATGAATGTTAGTCTCATTATCTTTTATGTTTAATTTTCCATTTTCTGTCTTCAATCCTTTGCAATATGCTCACAGAAAGTAGCAATGTTCAGGAAGAAAAGTTTAACCTTTTATTTCATCTTACAATCTTGAGACTTTATTTTTTTTTTCCTATGGCCCTTAACAAAATTAATTGTATTCTTGCCGTTGTCAGTTCTTATGCACTAAGATAATCAGACCTGAAAACTTACTTGAGAGAAGTACCTTTCTTAGTGCTCTAGGATTCAGATTAAGCAATCTTCTACATCCTCATTTAGCTTTTATTTTACTTTTCTCTCTCTTTTTTCTTTTGTTCTCCTTTCTTACATTTTGCATTTTGTCATTTATTAGAAATCCTAAAAAGTCATAGTATAATCTATTTTGAAATATGAATTACCTTTTAGTTTGTATTGTATGAGAGGATTTTTGCAGTTTGAATTTTCTTAAATCATTACACAGATACATTATATTACACAGATCAAAACAAAAGGCAATTAATAGNNTAGCATGTTGGTTTTAAATATAAAACACAATGCCTTTACCTCAAGGAATGCTGCTAATGATATATCAAATATGATTATGCTGTAATCATAAAGGGCATTATCTATGTGATAAATTTTAGGAAGTTAGTCAAATAGTTTCTTATCAATTTTATTCAGTCAGCACACAACCTAGGTCATTATTTATAAAGGAATTTTAAGAGGTAAAAGTAAAACATTATGGGTGTTGGTCACTCCATCAAAACAGACATTAAACTTAAAAAATGATAAGAATCTATTATTTTGGAATTCTGTACTCTGATCTCTTCATGGATCACAGCCTTGTCTTGGCTAAGGGGCTTGTGTAGCTCAGTGAATCTATGTTCCATGTAGTGCAGGGCCACTCAAGATAGACAAGTCATACGGAAGAGTTCTGACAAAATTTGGTCCACTGGAGGAGGAAATGGCAATCCACTCCAGTATTTTTCCTGGAGAACCCCATGGACAGTATGAGGAGGAAAAAAATATATGATATCAGAAGATGAGCCCCTGGGGTTGGAAAGTGTCCAGTATGCTACTAAGGAAGAGTGGAAGGCAATTGCTAATAGCTCCAGTGAGAATACCTGGCTGGGCTAAAGCAGAAATGATGCTCAGCTGTGGATGTATCTGGTGGTGAAAGTAAAGTTGTATGCTATAAACAAGAATGTTGCATTGGAACCTGGAATGTTAGGTCTATGAATCAAGGTAAATTGGAAGTGGTCAAGCAGGAAATGGCTAGGTTGAATATCAACATTTTAGGAAACATCAGACTAAAATAGACAGGAATGGGAAAACTTACTTTGGGTCACCATTTTATCTAATATGGTGGGCAAGAATCCCTCAGATGAAATGAAGTAGCCCTAACTGTCAACAAAAGAGGCTGAAGTGTAATAATTGGGTGTAATCTCAAAATGACAGAATGATCTCAGTTCGTTTCAAGGCAAATCATTCAACATCACAGTAATCCAAGTCTGTTCCCTGACAACTAATGTGTAAAAAGCTAAAGTTGACGGGTTCTATGAAAACCTACAAGACCTTCTAGGACTAACACCAAAAAAAGGTTCAGTTTTCATAATAGAGGATTGGAATGCAAAAGTAGGAAGTCTAGAGATAACCAAAATAGCAGGAAATTTTGGTCTTGGAGTACAAAATGAAGCAGGGCAAAGGCTAACAAGGTTTGTCAAGACAGTACACTGGTCATAGTAAACCCCCTTTTCCAGCAACACAAAAACAGTGCCACACATGGACATCACCAGTTCGTCAATACCAAAATCAGATTAATATATAGTGAAATATTTTTGATCTTTAAATTTCAGAGAGTAGACATTACAGACATAATTTGATAAAGTTTGTGGAGTAGAGATCACAAAAGTAAAAGTCATTCTATTTATTCTTTTTTTTAAGTCATTCTCTTTAAAGACTGGAAAAAATTGAGCAGGATACAGCTTTACTCTATGTAACATTTCACTGCATGGTTGATTAATTATCAGTTCCATTCTCAAGCCTGAGATATGTTTTTACAAGATTGAATTCCAGTCTTGACAAAACTATATCTCCAAGATTCATATGGTTAGCTCTTAGTTCTATAAATGACACTTCAAATGGAAGACGATTCATCAGTTTCAAACCTTTCTTGAAGTGTAATACAGGATGAAAATTAACCTGGCAGATATAATTAACATTCATGGGTTATTAATTACTCTTGTAAGAAAAGTGTGTTCATTTTAAAGGGCTTGATTAAACCACACATTTCCTTAATTTGGCAGTGTAAGTGGAGTATGTGGAAATATTTAAATAATTTTTGCTTCACTTTCTTACAATTTAAAATGTTTTTCTATAATTTGATTTTGCACCAGTCTTTTCACTTTATCCAAGCTTGTATTAGCCAGCTCAGGCTACTATAACAAAATACCATAGGCTGGCTGGCTTAAATAAAATATATCTATTTCTCATAGAGAAAATTCTCACAGTTGTGGAAGGTGGAAAGTTGATCATTAGGGTGCCAATAGACTCTGATCCTGGTAAGGGCCTTCTTTGACTTTAGATGGATGCCTTCCTTCTGTATGCTCACATCAGAGAGAGAAAATGCTAGCTATGATCTCTCTTCCTCTTTTTATAAGAAGACTAAATCACACCACGGAGGCCCCACCTGCCTGTTTATCTAAGCTCCATTACCTCCCAGAAGTGCATGCTCTGTCACTGAGTCGTGTCTGACTCTGAGATTCAATGGACTGTAGACCACCAAAATCTCTGTCCATGGTATTCTCCAAGCAAAAATACTGGAGTAGGTTGCCATTGCCTTCTCCAGGGATTCTTCCCAACCCAGGGATCGAAACTGAATCCCTTGCATCTGCTTTATTGGGAGGCAGATTCTTTTACTACTGAGCCACCAGGAAAGCCTGGACACCTACCTCTAAATACAAATCACTTTGGGAGTTAGGGGCTTCAACATATGAATTCTCAGGAGTCACAAACATCCAATACATAGCAAATCTTCATAAATTAAAAAAAAAGTCTGGAGTCATAGGAGATAGTATTCAGTGGTGACACATCCAGGAAAGACTTGTATAGAATAAAATGTTTGATTAAATATAATAATATCTATTGTTAAGTAGAAATTAAAAAACAAAAAATCTGAAAATAAACTGTATGTTTATCATAATCAACACTGGTGACCACTCTTTTGAAATGTGTAATGGTAGTATTTGTATAACCAAATGCTTGAGGCATGTATAAGTTTCTTAGAGTTACTGGGCAAATTACAACAAAATTGATGGTTTAACACAATTTTTTTTTTTCTCTTACTTTTGCAGAGGCTAGAACATTAAATCAAAATAAAGGTGCTTGTAGGATCATACTCCCTTAGAAGACTCTAGGGAGAAACTTACCTTGACTGGATCAGCCACTAGAGGCTCATGGAAAGGCTTGGCTTGTATCAGCATAATCCCATCTCTGCCTTTGTTATCATATAACCTTCTTGCTTGTGTCTTTGATCTCTCTAATTTTTCTTAATATAAGGCCACTGGTCATTAGATTTAGGATTCCCCCTTATTCTAGATATTTCTTTCCTATGATTCTTACTTTGATTATATCTGTAAATATCTTGCTTCCAAATAAGCTCACATTCACAGGCACTGGTGGGGAGATAGAGAGCACCAGCGTCTACAACTTGGTCATAACTTTGGGGTAATACTATTGAAGGCACTGTTGGGACCTGACCTGAGCCATGACAGGCTCAACAGGCCACACTAGGCCTAAGCCTCAGGTTCTTGTAAGCATGAGTCGTAATTCTAGGAAGCCCCACCAAGGTCCCCGATGATGCCAAGGTTAAGTCAATCACCACAATGACCCAAGGTTGAGTCAATCACCACATGCCAAGTACACTATTGCTGAGACAAAAGACCGCCTGTATATAAGCAGCTGAGATTCAGAGCTCGGGGCTCTCGGCTCTCATCAAGACTCCATTGCGCTGGATGAGACTTGAGCCCGAGCTCGAGCTAGCAATAAACCCCTTTATGCTTTTGCATTGCTGTGGACGTCTTGTTCTCTTGGTTTTGGGGGACTCGAACACTGGGCATAACATTTGGGGGCTCGTCCGGGATCCCTTTAACTGGGAAGAATAACACTCTTTCAGCAGAAGGGGTTTCCTCACTAGGAGGAAAGATATCTGAACATTGGTGTTAGGTCTGGTTAAGTGCAGCATAAGGCCAAGGCCCAGCGAGTGTGCTGGAAGGCAGCTGGCTCTGGTAAGTAGAAAGCTTTCATCAGGTTTGGTCAAGGGCGAATTAGTTGTCCTAGCTAGCATAAGGCTGAGGCCCAGCATCGTGCTGGAAGGCAGCTAGCTCTGCAGGGGAAGAAAAATCTGGTAAGACCTAGTACAGTGTTCTTGGCTGATGTATATTTGTTATCTGTTTGTTGTGTCTGTGTGAGTGCCGGCATTGTCTCTGCTCTTTGTGTGTTCATTTTGTCTCCTGTGTTCTTCTCTATAATCATGCGGCAAGCAACTTCTACTCCTTTGTCCCTTATGACTGATCACTTTTCTGATTTTAAGTCTAGAGCACAAAATCNTTGCTGTGGACATCTTGTTCTCTTGGTTTTGGGGGACTCGGACACTGGGCATAACATTTGGGGGCTCATCCGGGATCCCTTTACCTGGGAAGAATAACACTCTCTCAGCAGAAGGGGTTTCCTCACTAGGAGGAAAGATATCTGAACACTGGTGTTAGGTCTGGTTAAGTGCAGCATAAGGCCAAGGCCCAGCGAGCATGCTGGAAGGCAGCTGGCTCTGGTAAGTAGAAAGCTTTCATCAGGTTTGGTCAAGGGCGAATTAGTTGTCCTAGCTAGCATAAGGCTGAGGCCCAGCATCGTGCTGGAAGGCAGCTAGCTCTGCAGGGGAAGAAAAATCTGGTAAGACCTAGTACAGTGTTCTTGGCTGATGTGTATTTGTTATCTGTTTGTTGTGTCTGTGTGAGTGCCGGCATTGTCTCTGCTCTTTGTGTGTTCATTTTGTCTCCTGTGTTCTTCTCTATAATCATGGGGCAAGCAACTTCTACTCCTTTGTCCCTTATGACTGACCACTTTTCTGATTTTAAGTCTAGAGCACGAAATCTATCGGTGTTGGTGAAGAAAAATAAACTAATGATTTTTTGTTCTGCTGAGTGGCCTGCCTTTAATGTCGGCTGGCCATGAGAGGGAGACTTCAGCCTGCCAATTATTCAAGCAGTTAGAGAGAAATTGCTCACTCCTGGCCCATCTGGACACCCAGACCAAACTCCCTATATTTTGGTCTGGCAGGATTTGGTAGAAAATCCACTGGCCTGGCTGAGACCTTTTATTCCCCAGCCCTTTACTTCCCCTTCCCCCACTTCGTCTACCCCACAGGTACTTGTTGTGGAAACATCCAAAGAAGAAGAACACAAAGAGCGCAATGGCTGGGTGAAGCCAGTATTTCAGGAATCCTCACTATATCCTAACCTAATTGACCTAGAAACCGATCTCTCCCCACCCCGCTATGCACATCCACCTTTGCCCCCTCAGGTACCTCAGATTTTGTCCGGAGGAACGTGAAGGGACACCGAAACTTTGGCCCCAATCCAGGAAGGGGGCCCCGCCCAGGGAACTTGAGGAAGAACTAGGGGAGTCCCCAATATGATGGACGAAGATAACCCGGAAGCCCCCACCTCCATGGTCTGGGCACTTCCTGTTCAGGCGGGGCCAGCCTGCCTGGATGGGGAACGAACATACCAATACTGGCCGTTTTCCACTAGTGATTTATATAATTGGAAAACTCAAACCCCTTCGTTCTCGGAAAAGCCTCAGGGCCTCATTGACCTTTTAGAATCCATTCTTTTCACCCATAACCCCACTTGGGATGATTGTCAGCAGCTATTAGAAATGCTTTTCACCACAGAGGAACACGAACGGATATTGTCGGAAGCACGGAAAAATGTTCCAAGGGTAGATGGGAGACCTACAATGAAACCTAATCTGATTGATGAGGGATTCCCCCTGACGTGGCCCCCATGGGACTTCGAGTGCGCTAAAGGTAGGGAGCATCTCCGAGTGTACTGCCAGACTCTTATGGCTGGTCTCTGAGCAGCCGCCAGGAAACCAACGAATTTGGCTAAGGTAAATCTGGTTAGACAGGAGCCAAATGAGAGCCCGGCAGCCTTCCTTGAGAGATTAATGGAAGCTTTTAGGCAGTATACCCCCATGGACCCACAGGCCGATGAGTCACGCACAGCAATTATGCTAGCATTTGTGAATCAGGCAGCCCCAGATATCAGGAGGAAACTGCAGAAAATAGAGAGGTTAGGGGAACAATCCATACAAGACCTGGTGAGGGCAGCAGAGAGGGTTTTTAACCATAGGGAAACTCCAGAGGAAAGAGAAGAATGTGTTAGATGGGAAGAGAGAGTTCAGGGCTGAAGAAAACTGCAGGAATCAAAAAGAATTAGCCCAGATATTCTTTGCAGGGGTGAGACAGGGAGCTGACTCTCAGGGAACTAATGAAGTCGGGCCGAGAGATGAAGGAAAGCAAGTTAGACAGAGACTAAGAAGGGACCAATGTGCATATTGTCAGGAGTGAGGACACTGGAGAAGAGAGTGCCCTAAAAGAAAACCGGGGGAAAAACCCACCAGGGAAGAAACACCTTCCCCAGGGGCCCACGTCTTATATGCAGAAAATGATAGCGATTAGGGGGGTCAAGGCTCCGCCCCCCTCCCCGAGTCCTGGGTAACTATACATGTGGAGGGGAAACCAGTCGGCTTCATGGTGGACACGGGGGCCCAATACTCAGTCCTTAACCGGAAAGACGGACCAATGTCCAAGAAGTTCAGCTGGGTACAAGGGGCCACCAGAACTAAACGATATGGATGGACTACTAAACACCAGGTGGACTTGGGGGCCCAACGAGTGTTCCACTCATTTCTTGTGATACCAGAATGCCCGGCTCCCTTACTAGGGAGGGATTTATTATCTAAGGTCAATGCTCAAATCCACTTTGACCACGGAGGGATATCAGTTATGGATGGGACCGGACACCCTATTCAGGTTTTGTCCTTGGCACTGAGGGACGAATATAGACTGTACCAGCTGAGGCCTCCCATGGCTATTGACCCTAATGTGCAGCTTGGGTCCAAAAATACCCTCTGGCCTGGGCAGAAACAGCAGGGGTAGGACTATCCAAACAGAGACCCCTCATCATTGTTGAACTGAAAGCAGATGCCACCCCTGTAGAGGTGAAACAGTACCCTCTGAGTCTGGAGGCCCAACAAGGAATCACACCACATATCCAGCAACTCTTGAAGGTAGGGATTCTCAGAGGGTGTCGATCTCCGTGGAACACTCCCCTGTTACCTGTAAAAAAGCCTGGGGGAATGGACTTTAGACCCATCCAGGATCTTCATGAAGTCAACAAATGGGTGAGTGATATTCATCCAACTGTCCCTAACCCATACACCCTCTTGAGTGGCCTGCTGCCAGACGATGTCTGGTATACTGTCCTGGACTTGAAGGATGCCTTTTTCAGTTTGCCTCTGGCCCCTCTGAGCCAAGAGATCTTCGCTTTCAAGTGGGTTGAGGAGGACAGCCAGACCTCAGGGCAGCTAACTTGGACTTGACTCCTACAGGGATTCAAGAACTCACCCACACTATTTAATGAGGCTCTGGGTGAGGACCTCCGTGAGTACAGGGCTGGCCACCCCAGCATTGTCCTGTTACAATATGTAGATGACCTCATGCTGGCCGCCACTACCAAAGAAGCATTCTTGGAGGCAACAGGCGACCTCTTACAGGCCTTGGGGATATTAGGATATTGGGCTAGTGCAAAGTAAGCCCAGATTGTTAAACAGGAAGTCACTTACTTAGAATATAAGATAAAGCAGGGGCCGAGATGGCTGACACAGGCCATGAAGGAGACTGTTTACAGATCCCTGAGCCAACAACTCCCCGCCAGGTGAGAGAATTTCTTGGGACTGTTGGGTACTGCAGGTTGTGGATCTTGGGGTTCGCAGAAAAGGCCTGGCCACTATATGAAGGAAGTAGGGAGAGTAAAAACTGGACTTGGACTGAGCCAATGAGACAGGCATTTCAAGAACTCTGGCAGGCTCTGCTGAAAGCCCTGGCCCTTGCTCTCTCTGACCCGTCTAAGCCCTTCCAACTGTTTGTGGATGAAAAACAGGGAGTAGGAAAGGGACTCTTGAAGCAGCAATGGGGGCCTTGGAGGCGACCTGTAGCCTACCTCTCCAAAAGACTGGACCCAGTGGCCACGGGGTGGCCACCCTGCCTCCAAATCATCACAGCCATTGCTCTCCTGGTCCATGATGCTGACAAGTTAACGTATGGACAACAGCTCCTGGTCTACACTCCCCATGCCATTGAAGGGATTCTCAAGCAGCCATCGGGTAAGTGGATCTCTAATGCCTGCTTGACCCATTACCAGGCCTTGCTGCTGGATGCCCCCCGGATACACTTTCAGACGCCCTGCTTCCTGAACTCAGCCACTCTCCTGCCCGTCCCGGAGAAAGATGGCCCCCTCCACGATTGTGGTGAGATGTGGTGGCCATACGAAAAGACCTAAAAGATGTGCCCTTAAATGACAGTGAACTAGTGTGGTTTACAGATGGAAGTAGTTTTGTGAAAGATGGACAGAGAAGGGCAGGGGCAGCAATTGTTGATGACTCTGGGAGGGTCATCTGGGCTGAAGCTCTACCCCCCGGAACATCCCCCCAGAAAGCGGAATTAATAGCCTTAATACAGGCACTGGAAAGGGCAGAAGGAAAGAGGATCACCATTTATACCGACAGCTGGTATGCATTTGACACCGTGCACATCCAGGGCCTAATATATAAAGAGCGGGGGTTTTTGACAGCAGAGGGGAAGGAAGTTAAGAACCTACCTGAGATCCGCACACTCTTAGCAGCAGTTCAACGGCCCCGAGCAGTGTCCATAGTACATGTCCCAGGACACCAAAAGGGAGAAGATATCAAGGCTCAAGGCAACAGTGCTGCTGATATGGCAGCTCGCGAGGCAGCTATAGGAGACTGCAAAGCCCCCATACTGACTGTGGGGTTACCACCCCCAGGAATGGGAACCTTGCCCCTGACCCCTGAGTATTCCTCTTCTGATCTGAATTGGATTAAAAAATACCAGCCATCCTGTGAATGGAGATAGATGGTATTGGGACCAAAATGACAACCTGATGCTCCCGGCTGACTTGGGTCAACACCTCTGCATGTACCTACATTGGACTACCCATCTCGGGGAGAAAAAGATTCTAACACTCCTACAGACAGCACGTCTGCAGTTTCTCCGACAAAAGGCAACTATACAAGACATAGTCCATGCCTGCGAGGCCTGCCAGATGATGAAACTGGGAAAAGGACAGCATACGGGTATAAGGTAATGGGGAGAGAGGCCAGGGCAACATTGGGAGATAGATTTTACGGATGTAAGGCCAGGCAAGTATGGGTACCGTTATCTATTCGTTCTGGTTGACACTTTCTGTGGGTGGGTGGAAGCATACCCCACTAAGAGGGAGACAGCAGTAATGGTGGCTAAAAAACTCCTAGAAGAGATAGTGCCTAGGTTTGGGCTGCTGATAACCATTGGCTCTGACAATGGGCCTGCCTTTGTGAGTCAAATTGTTCAGGGACTGGCCTTAGCTCTGGGGACCAAATGGAAGCTACATTGTGAATACAATCCCCAGAGCTCAAGGCAAGTAGAAAGAATGAATCGGACTCTAAAAGAAACTTTGGCAAAACTGGCAATAGAGACTGGCGGGAACTGGGTGACTCTCCTTCCCTTTGCTCTCTTCCGTGCGTGTAATACCCCCTATAAGTTAAATCTGACCCCCTTTGAAATTGTTTATGGGGGTCCCTCTCCAGTATGTCTCATCTTTGAGGGAAAAATCCAGCCACCTCCTACATTGTGGCAGTTCCAAGACGCTTTAATGGCTTTAGGCAAGGTGCATACACATATCTGGATTCTGATCAGGGAAATCCATGAGGGCCAGAACAAGGGGACAATCCCATCACATGACATTGGGCCGGGGGACTGGGTTTGGGTCAAACGACATCAATCCAAGGCATTAGAACCTAGATGGAAGGGCCCTTATGTTGTTCTTCTTACTACCCCTACTGATCTAAAGATTGACGGCATTGGACCTTGGGTGCACTGTAACCACGTGTGCCATGCCACTCCAGAGGAATGGGAAAGGGCCTGAAAAGAATGGAAGGTGGCGCCACATCCCTCTAACCCTTTAAAGATGAAGCTCATCTGTCGACAAGATCCAGACGAATCATCCTGACTTTCCTGTTGGTAACCATCCTCCTCGACACTGGAGCCACTAATAGAAACCCGCACCAGCCAGCCAGGATCACCTGGAAACTTCAAAACGGGCTGACTCTGGAGGTACTCAATTTGACCACCGGAATTCACACCCCCCCCCAATACTTGGTGGCTGGATTTATACTTCAACCTGGGGAAACTGATCAACAGCGGTTGGGAGGGGCCATTCTTAAGGAGATACGGATTCTGGGCGTGCCCCAGACACATAAAGAACAATTGGGGGACTTTCAGGGGTCTACAACATTATTTCTGTCGGGCCTGGAGCTGTGTGACCTCCAATGACGGGGAGAAAAATTGGGGGGTAGGGAACCGGGACTTGGTCAACTTCTTGTTTGTCTATCCCCTACCCGGCGTCAGAGTTGGGTACATACCCAGCCACAAGTTTGATCAGGTGAAAGTAATGTTCAATCAGGAGTCGGCTAAGCAGGAGAGGTCTTGGGTTTTGGGCTATCTTGGGGTTTCCAACTCTACATCACGTGGCCCGGCCCATAACCTGGAGGAATTCTAGTCATTAGCCAGACAATAGAACCCATCTGGGCCCAGAGTGTAGGCCCCAACTTAGTCAAAAATCCAGGCTCACAAAAGGTGACTAAGACATACCAGATTCAGGGTCCTACAACGCTGAGCCCTATGCCCAATGGAACAGGGACCCTCTATCCCCTAGTCCCCATCCCCAACTTCGGGAAACCAGACCCATTATGGAAGTTAGTCAAGGCAGCCTATACAACCCTAAACCAAACCAATCCAGAAGCAACTAAATCCTGTTGGCTCTGTTACAACCTATACCCTCCCTATTATGAAGCAATAGGCTTTAACGCTTCTTACAACCTGACCAGCAGTATAGATCCACCTCAATGCTGCTGGGGAGAATGAAAAGTAGGCCTCACAATGAGAGAAGTTTGGGGAAAGGGACCTTGTGTAGGCAAAGTCCCACCAGAGAAATCTCCCTTGTGCGCTCGATCAGCTGAGCTCACAGAGTTAGATAAGACAAAATGGATTGCGCCAGAGGCAAGGGTTTGGTGGGTCTGCTCTCATGCTGGACTGACTCCATGCTTACATGTCTCAGTTTTTAATCAAAATAGGGAGTTTTGCATATTGGTGGCTGTCGTGCCCAGAATCTTATACCACCCTGAAGAAGTTATGTATAGCTATTGGATTGGAGAAATATCAAATTGGTTGACAGGAAACAGTTAAGAGAGAGCCCATTACGGCCAACACATTAGCAACCATGTTCAGCCTTGGGATTGCCAGAGCGGGAACCGGGATAACGGCCTTGTCCCTCCAAGGCCAAGGATTCACTTCATTACAGGCAGCTATAGATAAAGACATCACCCGCCTAGAAGAGTCATTTAGTCACCTAGAAAAGTCACTGACCTCCCTGTCTGAGGTAGTCTTGCAAAACCGAAGAGGGTTAGATCTGATTTTCCTGCAACAAGGGGGTCTCTGTGCAGCTCTGGGAGAAGAATGTTGCTTTTACGCAGACCACACTGGGATAGTAAGAGAATCTATGGCCAAGGTGAGGGAAGGGCTCCCCAATGGAAAAGAGAGTGAGAGGCCCAACAGAGATGGTTTGAGTCTTGGTTCCAACAATCTCCATGGCTAACAATACTAATTTCCACCCTGGTGGGGCCTCTTATGGTGCTATTATTAATACTCATTTTTGGCCCAAGTAACCTAAACAAGCTTGTAACTTTTATAAAAGAACGTATTAATACAGTCCAACCACTCGTACTCAGGGAACAATACCAGGCCTTGCCCCAAAACAAAGAGGAAGATTCCTCTATATGATCAAAAGACAGGGGGGAATGTTGGGACCTGACCTGAGCCATGACAGTCTCAACAGGCCACACTAGGCCTAAGCCTCAGGTTCTTGTAAGCAAATAATTCTAGGAAGCCCCACCAAGGTCCCCAATGATGCCAAGGTTAAGTCAATCACCATGATGACCCAAGGTTGAGTCAATCACCACATGCCAACTACACTATTCTGAGACAAAAGACCGCCTGTATATAAGCAGCTGAGATTCAGAGTTCGGGGCTCTCATCAAGACTCCACTGCACTGGATGAGACTTGAGCCCTAGCTCGAGCTAGCAATAAACCCCTTTATGCTTTTGCATTGCTGTGGACGTCTTATTCTCTCAGTTTTGGGGGACTCGGACACTGGGCATAACAGCACAAGATAATTACTATAGGCTAGGTACTTGCTAGAGTTCAGTGTGGTTTGGGATATATTTATGTTTCCCTATAAGAGAAGAACTTGTCCCTAAATCAGTTCATCTTGGCATCAATATAGGAGTGGGATTCAGAGATATATAGGTGTGGGGTATAAATCCTACCACACTTAAAAACAAAAACATGTAGACTAAATTCACAGAAAACCTGGAGTCTGAAGTTTAGTTCAAAACTTTGGTACCAAATAGTTTATGCAGTTAATAATGATCTGAGCCATGCATCTAGTAGT
>SJYQ01010901.1:59679-78268 GCA_006410935.1 Redunca redunca
TTTTTTTTTTTTCCTTAATGTTGAATGGCAAACAATAAAATCAATTAAAGAAAAATTAGGATGGAAATTATCCACCTTTTAACAGAAAAAAGTTTAATATACTTCATTCTTTTTTTCCTTGATATAAACTCTTAATAGTGCTCTCTTTATAAATATTTTAAAGATTTTGATAAATTATATCCAATCTTAATTAAATGCAAGTATAAATGCAATGAAATATTACAGAGGACAGTCTGAATACTATACTACACCACTTTTTCAAGGTTTATATATGCCATAAATAATTATATCAAGAGTTAAAAAGAACTGAAAAAATCATGTTTTAAAAACCTAAAATCCGGGGCTTCCCTTATAGCTCAGTTGGTAAAGAATCTGCCTGCAACGCAGGAGATCTGGGTTCGATTCCTGGGTTGGGAAGATCCCCTGGAGAAGGAAATGGCAACCCACTCNAACATGGTATTATTATTTACAAAACCTTATGTATAAGTTCAGTTGACAATCAAAATCTTCTTTATAAAAACAGAAATATCTCCATTATCCAGAATAAATATTCCATTACTTTCAAGGAACAAAACACTGGATCAAGTCATCTGTGTTTAAACTGTTCATTTGGTCCACACAAATACTTAAAATTTTGTTTAGCTGTTTATTTTACAGTTCATTTTATCTAAAGATATAGTAGGAAATTCTAATTTTTATTTTATTATTTTCTTTTGCCATTTATTTGCCAAAAATTATTTTAATCCAAGGAGACAACTAAAACACAAACAAAATGATCCTTCTTTTATGAATCATTAATCCATTTAAATTATAATTAGGGCTACTGCTATTCAAGATGTTGGAGTGTACATTACAGCCAATGGCTATATACAGAATTTGTAGTTGAATAAGTGCAGAGCAGAAGCTGAAAAAATAAATAATGTATAAAACCAGCTTAAAACAGATGATAGCACTTTTCTGCCACATGGCTGTCTCAAAATTGGTAGTTTTAGGCCTTTATGCTACTGTTGGATTTAGGCTTTTGACAAGGCATTTATGTTTAACTTTTTGCTTTCTTTTTTCCAAGCCCTACTATAAAATTCTCCTATAGAATGGCATTTGAACTAAGTATTCTTGGGGATTTGTTAATGGGAGGGCATAAGTATGATTACTTACTGCCTCAGCAATTTCACATAATTTGTAATTAGTATTTACTAAAGGATTTTGCTATCTAAAAAGTGTCTAAATTTGATCAGTGTAAACCAAAGTAATATGTATTTTTAAGTCATAAGGCAGCAAGCACTAAATACAGAAATGTTTAGGTAGTTTGAAATCTCATTTGATATTATTGGTTTATTAATAATTTCAAGGAAACCTACTAATTATTTATGCTAATTTGAGTTTGATTCCACTAGAGAAACTGAGTTCCACAGGCAGATACAACTCATTGCTTAATTTCAGAAGTTCTTTTTCAAATTCCTCCTATGAGCCAAAGGAAGACAAAGAATGTGAATCAGTAAGCCTATGCCATGAGTCTGTGTTAAACAAAACTTTGTTTAGCAAAACATTTGGAGATGTTCTATGAGTCTGTTGGAAGCTGTCCTGATACCTAGGACAAATAGTGCATAAATTAAAGTTTTGAATAATTTTGCTATTCTTAATATGCTGCCCTTTGGAGAATGCTAATATATGTCAACATATAGATAACATTTATTAAGAACATGTGTTCAGAATCAAAAGATCCGCGTTTGCATTCCTGTTAATTATTATAACATATACACAACTATTTGATGATCTTTTTAGAAATTGTCACAAATACTTAAGTTTCTTCAGAATTAAAAAATTAATCTGTCTCAGAAAACCTTGATAGCTCAGTTGGTAAAGAATCCTCCTGCAATACAGGAGACCCTGGTTTGATTCCTGAGTTGGGAAGATCCACTGGAGAAGGGGTAGGTTACTCACTTCAGTATTCTGGCCTGGAGAATTCCATCGATTATACAGTCCATGAGGTCCCAAAGAGCTGGACATGACTGAGTGACTTTCACTTTCATTTTTCAGAAAACCTTGCCCCAGAGAGATAATAGCTGTCAACTAAGTAATAACTATCAGAAGAAGAAACTTAAACCTTTTTTATAACTTTTTGGGGAAAAATGAAATATATGTGATACATTGTGATACTGTTTACACTAAATTGGAATATTATGAATTGGCACTGTTTTCTGTGAAAGTATCTCATACCTAGTACTTTTCTTAAGCTTTAAAATATTGGGTTTCTGTTGTACCTATCAAACTTTGTAAAATTATAATAAGCTTTCTGCATGCCTGTATTTCTGGAATTTATAATAAGAAATATGTATTTTGATGTTGTCCCCTTTTCTGGCACGAAGTTCCTAAACTCTTGGAATTTCCTAAGTGATGAGAGTGATAACCTAAGTTAGCCTAAGGATAGGAGCAGTGACTAAGGATACCAACCCTGTGGTGAGACGGTTGAAACTTTCAGTCCCACCCTGACTCCTGGGTAGGGGAGAGAGGTTGGAGACTGAATCAGTTGTCAATGGCCAATGATTTAATCAACCATGACTATGTAATGAAGCCTCTAAAAACACCCTAAAGGGTAAGGTTCAGAGAGCTTCCAAATTGGTGAACACACAGAGCTCCACACCCTTTCCCCATAACTTCCCCCACATATCTTCCTCTGGCTATTTCTGACATATAACCTTTTATAATAAATCAGTAATCTAGTTAGTAAAATATCTCCCTGAGTTTTGAGAGCTACACTAGCAAATTAATCAGACTCAATCAAGGAAGGTATCCTGGAAGCCTCTGGATTATAGCCAGTCTGTCAGGTGACCACCAGGACTTGTGATTGGTATTCTGAGATGGAGGAGTTTGTTAGAACTGCCAATTTGTATCCAGTCAGTTAGAAGCACAGGTAATCTAGAGGAGGGAATGATGGGAAGCAGTCTTGTAGGACTGAAACCTTCACCTATGGAATCTGAAGCAATCTCTAGGTAGATTACATCAGAATTGAGTTAAATTGTTGGACAAATACCTGGTGTCAGAGTCTTGTTCATTGATGTGGTAGTAACCCTTCTACCACACACTGACATTTTGTCCAAAACCTAAATTGCATATATATGTGATCAAGAATAATTAGGTTTTAGTTTCACTTCTTTGTCTACCTAGATTACTTAGTAGGCAGATTCATTATTTACCATCCTGGGTTGAGTATTCTTTATTCTTATCTTTCACTATAAGCAGAGAGAAGTGATTCATATGGAGCCTAAACAACAAAAAGTGTCATGTATTGTTCCAATTTAATGAAAGTTCAGGAGTATTTAAATAGTTAAAATATTAATTGCAAATAAACAGAGGATGCAAATATATCTTTGGATATAAAGTTTTTTTCCACTAAGATACCTATTTTATGTTCTGAAAACACATGTGCATGAAATGCTTATCAAAGAGATCTAAGCTGATTGCAAGAACATATTAAATGAGATCACACTCACCATGTCAAGCCCCATAGCACAGCTTATATACCATCAGTTCAGTTCAGTTGCTCAGTTGTGTCCGACTCTTTGCAGTCTCATGAATCGCAGCACGCTAGGCCTCCCTGTCCATCACCAACTCCCAGAGTTCACTCAAACTTATATCCATAGAGTTGGTGATGCCATCCAGTCAACTCATCCCCTGTCGTCCCCTTTTCCTCCTGCCCCCATTCCCTCCCAGCATCAGAGTGTTTTCCAATGAGTCAACTCTTAAATATCATAAATCACACTTTGTCAAGCAGCCTCAGGAGGAACAGGGAATATCTGGACAAAATGATGAATTTGATCTTTCATGCCTTTGATTTATTAATAACTAGTTAGACTGTGGAGTATCTTGGAAGAATCACATCAAGGATGGGAACTTATTTGCAGAAACCTTTGTTTTCTTTTCTATAGTAGTGTCAATATTATTTGACATACTCATATGAAAGAAGGCGGAACTACTTTTTTGATTTCTCATGTCAACTATTAATAATCTCCCTATTATCTAGAAAAAAATCACTTTTTAATCTTTCTATAAGCTAACCTTGTCAATATTACTTTATTTCTGCTAATTCCTAAGATTACATTTTATTTCTGACAAAGCATTCACAGATTGCTGTAATATATTTCTCCTCATTCAAATCTTATAACCCTCAGTTGAATTATTCAAAGGATCTTGTAATTCATTCTGTTAGGTTTTTAAAAATAGTAACATCAGCAAACATTATCCTCAATGGTGAAAAATTGAAAGCATTTCCCCTAAAGTCAGGAACAAGACAAAAGTGCCCACATTCACCACTACCATTCAACATAGTTTTGGAAGTTCTGGCCACAGCAATCAGAGCAGAAAAAGAAATAAAAGGAATCCAAATTGGAAAAGAAGAATTAAAACTCTCACTGTTTGCAGACGATATGATCCTCTACAAAGAAAACCCTAAAGACTCCACTAGAAAATTACTAGAGCTAATCAATGAATATAGTAAAGTTGCAGGACATAAAATCAACACACAGAAATCCCTTGCATTCCTATACACTAATAATGAGAGAACAGAAAGGAAACAATTCCATTCACCATTGCAATGAAAAGAATAAAATACGTAGGAATATATCTACCTAAAGAAACTAAAGACGTATATATAGAAAACTATAAAACACTGGTGAAAGAAATCAAAGAGGACACTAATAGATGGAGAAATATACCATGTTCATGGATCGGAAGAATCAATATAGTGAAAATGAATATACTACACAAAGCAATCTATAGATTCAATGCAATCCCTATCAAGCTACCAACGGTATTTTTCACAGAGCTAGAACAAATAAGTTCACAATTTGTATGGAAATACAAAAAACCTCAAGTAGTCAAAACAATCATGAGAAAGAAGAATGGAACTGAAGGAATCAACCTGCCTGACTACAGGCTCTATTACAAAGCCACACTCAACAAGACAGTATAGTACTGGCCCAAAGACAGGAATATAGATCAATGGAACAAAATAGAAAGCCCAGAGATAAATTCACACACCTATGGACACTTTATCTTTGACAAAGGAGGCAAGAATATACAATGGATTAAAGACAATCTCTTTAACAAATGGTGCTGGGGAAACTGGTCAACCACTTGTAAAAGAATGAAACTAGAACACTTTCTAATACCATACAAAAAAATAAACTCAAAATGGATTAAAGATCTAAACGTATGGCCAGAAACTATAAAACTCCTAGAAGAGAACATAGGCAAAACACTCTCTGACATAAATCACAGCAGAATCCTCTATAACCCACCTCCCAGAATATTGGAAATAAAAGCAAAAATAAACAAATGGGATCTAATTAAAATTAAAAGCTTCTGAACAACAAAGAAAACTATAAGCAAGGTGAAAAGACAGCCTTCGGAATGGGAGAAAAGAATAGCAAGTGAAGCAACTGACAAACAACTAAACTCAAAACTATACAGGCAACACCTGCAGCTCAATTCCAGAAAAATAAACGACCCAATCAAAAAATGGGCCAAAGAGCTAAATAGAAATTTCTCCAAAAAAAACATACAGATGCCTAACAAACACATGAAAAGGTGCTCAACATCACTCATTATCAGAGAAATGCAAATCAAAATAACAATGAGGTATCATTTCACGCCAGCCAGAATGACTGTGATCCCAAAGTCTACAAGCAATAAATGCTGGAGAGGGTGTGGAGAAAAGGGAACCCTCTTACACTGTTGATGGGAATGTAAGCTAGTATAGCCACTATGGAGAACAGTGTAGAGATTCCTTAAAAAACTGGAAATAGAACTTCTTTATGACCCAGCAATCCCACTGCTGGGCATATACACTGAAGAAAACCAGAACTGAAAGAGACATGTGTACCCCAGTGTTCATCACAACACTGTTTATAATAGCCAGGACATGGAAGCAACCTAGATGTCCATCAGCAGATGAATGGATAAGAAAGCTGTGGTACATATACACAATGGAGTATTACTCAGCCATTAAAAAGAATACATTTGAATCAGTTCCAATGAGGTGGATGAAACTGGAGCCGATTATACAGAGTGAAGTAAGCCAGAAAGAAAATCACCGATACTGTATACTAACGCATATATATGGAGTTTAGAAAGATGGTAATGATAACCCTGTATGGGAGACAGCAAAAGAGACACAGATAGAACAGTCTTTTGGACTCTGTGGGATAGGGAGAGGGTGGGATGATTTGGGAGAATGGCATTGAAATGTATAATATAACATAAGAAATGAATCGCCAGTCCAGGTTCGATGCAAGATACAGGATGCTTAGGGCTGGTGCGCTGGGATGACCCAGAGGGATGGTATGGGGAGGGACGTGGGAGGGGAGTTCAGGATGGGGAACATGTGTACACTCATGGCGGATTCATGTTGATGTATGGCAAAACCAATACAATTTTGTAAAGTAATTAGCCTCCAGTTAAAATAAATTTAAATTAAAAATAGTAACTTCAGCATATATATTAAATTGGTTTTTGTTTACTTTTTCACTATATTTAACTTACTTTTAAGAGAATCTTTGATAATTTTCAAGACATCTATTATTTTACTTAGAGCCTTAAATTCATTCTACAAATATCCACTGAAGATCTACAGTGTGCAGGCACTGGGCTAGGCAATGGTGACATCATGGTGAGCAACATCAGGGTCTCCCTTTTATCCTGGAGTATGTATTCTGACTAAGCACTGAGAAGGAAAGGTAATGGCACATTAGAGAGACTTGAGAAAAGGGCTCACTTGATTCTATGTAGACTGTTCTTAAGGAAGACTTCTTACAAGAGTTGGTACTTGGGTTTCAATCAGAACTTCAAGGGGGAGTTAGCTAGGTAATTAAGGGGGGAAAGAGTTTCTCAGCAGAGGGTACATGGTATACAAGTTTGTTTGAGCCATGTAAGAGCGTGTGTGTGTGGTGGTGGTGGTGGTGGGGGTTTGCTCAGTCATGTCTGACTTTTTGTGACTCCATGGACGATAGCCTGCAAGGCTCCTCTGTCCATGGACTTGTCCAGGCAAGCATACTGGCTTGGGTTGCCTTTCCCTTCTCCAGAGAATATTCCTGACCTAGAGATGGAACCCAGGTCTCCCACATTGCAGGCAGATTCTTTACCTTCTGATCCACCAGGGAAGCCCAGGAAAGAGCATGGTACATTCTCAGAACTAAAGGAAGGCATGAGTTAATGGACCACAGAAAGCTGGAAGGAAAGGCTCCATTTCCATCTAAGAATTTAGAGTTTTTCCTACAAAAATGAAAACACATTTTTTGAAAGTGCTTATTGAGGAAACTAACATTCTAATATTAAGGTTTTGGAACATTATCTATCTTTTGGAGATTATAAAAAAGCATGCAGAGAAACAAATTGAAAGGTTATTGCAGTTATTCATGTTAGAGAAGAGTAGTTTGTAGCAGATTAATACTGATCATTTCATCTAATAAAATATTAATGTCGTTTATATAGAATTTTTGCATTACTTTTAATTTTGGAACATTAAAAAGTTTACCTGATTACTGATCTTTTACACTTGATTGGAGGCAGGAGGAGAAGGGGACGACAAAGGATGAGATGGTTGGATCACTGACTCGATGGAGGTGAGTCTGAGTGAACTCCGGGTGTTGGTGATGGACAGGGAGGCATGGTGTGCTGCAATTCATGGGGTCGCAAAGAGTCGGACACGACCGAGCTACTGAACTAAACTAAACTGAAATTTTGTGGCCAAAGTGAATGGTTTACCTGCTTCATCCAAGTCTTGGCCTTGTGTATTTTATTTTTTTTTTAGTGAGGTGTAGCCGATTTATACCCCACTCCAGTACTCTTGCCTGAAAAATCCCTGGATGGGGGAGCCTGGTAGGCTGCAGTCCATGGGGTCGCTAAGAGTTGGATACGACTTCACTTTCATTTTTTATTTTCATGCGTTGGAGAAGGAAATGTCAACCCCCTCCAGTGTTCTTGCCTGGAGAAGCCCAGGGGTGGGGAAGCCTGGTGGGCTGCCGTCCATGGCGTCACACAGAGTCGGACACGACTGAAGTGACTTAGCAACAGCAGCAGCAGCTGATTTATAATATTTTATTAGTTTCACTGATATAACACAGTGATTCAAAATTTTATAGATTACACTCCAGTTAAAATGATATAAAATATTGGCTATATTCCCTGTGCTGGGCTATGTATCCTTGTAGCTTATTTATTTTATAAGTAATAGTTTCGACCTCTTAATTCCCTTCCCGTATTTTAGCCTTCCCCCAATAGGCCTCCCTGCTGGTAACCACTAATTTGTTCTGTGAGTATATTTTTTTTAATCTAGTCATTTGTTATAGATTTTATCTAGACTAGATTTTATCTAGTCATTTAGTTTTTAGACTCTACCTATAAGTGATAGCTTACAGTATTTGTCTTAGTCCGACTTATTTCACTAACCATAATACCCTACAGGTCCATCTATGTTGTTGCAAATGGCATAATTATTTTTTTCAGGCTGAGTGGTATTCCATCCACATCCTCTTTATCCATTCATCTATTGATAGACATTCAGATTGCTTCCATATCTTGGCTATTGTAAGTAATGCTGATATGAACATTGAGGTGTGTATATCTTTTTGAATTAGAGTTTTCATTTTCTTCAGCTATATACCCAAGAGTGGAATTGCTGGATCATATAGTATTTCTAATTTTAATTTTTTGAGGAATCCCATACTGTTTTTCATAGTGGCTTCACCAATTAGCTTTCCCACACACAATTACAAGAGTTCTGTTTCACCAATATCCTTGCCACCATTTGTTATTTGTTGTCTTTTTGAAGATAGCCATTCTGAAAGATGTATGGTGATATGTCATTGTGCCTTTGATTTGCATTCCTTGGATTAAGGGGTGTTGGACATCTTCTCAAGTACCTGTTGGTCATCTGTATATCTTCTTTGGAAAATATCTATTTAGGTCTTCTGCCCATGTTTTAATCAGGTTGTTTGTTTTCTTAATATTGAGTTGTATGGGTTTTTAATATATTTTAGATATTAACCTCTTCTCAGCCATATCATTTGGAAATATTTTCTCCCATTTAGTAGATTGTTCCTTTTTGTTTTGTTGATGGTCTCATTAACTATCACAATAGGAACTGACAAATTAAAAACTATATTTTCCTTAGCTGATTTTGAAAATTGCTTCTTTCAAATGCCTCAGAGAGGTAGACATTTCTGTACTGAATGCATAATGTTTGATAATGTTATAATAATCTGAGGGATGATTCTAAAACCTGAAATTAAATTTTCTTAATATTGTCTGTAATATGAAAATAATATAATTGCATAATAAGATGAATTAGTCCTGAATTTAACAATATTTCTCTGTCTCTACATACTCATCTCTGCAGCTATTTTAAATATACCTGATAGAGTTAACATTATCTCAATATTGATCTTTAGTAAACCACTACTTTTCTGGAACTTTAAAGATAGAGTAGGCTTCCTGCATTCTATCCTTAAACACTATCCTTTATTTCTGTTAATCCTGGTAAGCACTGACTATCTGGAGTTACTCTTTCCAGTTCTTATTGGGTGCTTGGAACACCTATATACACCGTATGCTATAGTGAGTTTTTTAAGGGTTATTTGAAGATTGTTTACCAAGTGAAGAGCAAATTTTCTTGGAAAGTTGACTCTAGGACATCTGTAAAATGATTTGTGCAATAACTACTTAAAGAGGAAAAGGGACATTATTGAGAGGGTAACAGGCAGGAAGGCCAGAGGTCTCCAAACAGAGGAAATAGCCTGCAAGTGTCAGACATTTTTATCTCTTAAGCTGCAGAAGGAAAAAAACTAGAGATATTTTTTCCTTCTCTATACAAATTTAAAAGGAGGTTTCTCTTAAAATACTGTGTTGCCATAACGACACCTGGTTTCACCTGAAGTTAACTATTCTCAAACCTAGAGATAACCAATGCATTTCTCTTATGGAAATGTTTGTCTTAAGTTATGCTAATGTGCTATACATTTACTCCAAACTTTGTCTCAAGTCAGTTAGCCTCTTGGCTCAGAACCTACTTGACAAACCAGTATGTTATATTCAGATATTGTTAAATGAAACAATTTGTATGGTGATCTGCCCTTCTTCAAGATTCAAGTTAATCATTTTATGGCCCAGGATGAACAATTTGGTGCCAAGATTATCCCAAAATCCGTCCTATGGGTGAGTGGCCTGGTGCCATTCTGAGTTTTAAGACATTCCTTTCTTTTATTAACAAACTGCTAGTGACTATATAATATCCAGCTGAAGACTAGCAGGGGGGTACTCTTTCTGCCCCCTTTTGATGCTTATGTCAGAAGCTTTCTCTATCTCCTTTATATTTTAATAAAACTTTATTACACAAAAGCTCTGAGCAATGAAGCCTCGTCTCTGGCCCCAGATTGAATTCTCCTCCAGGAGCCAAGAATCCTGGCATCTTTGCATGATTCAACAACAACCTTTCATTATCCAGTGAGCAAATTTGCCATGTGTCCCAAACACTGTGTTCCTACATATTGTAGAGCTTGAACTTTGGTGGCTAGGGGCATACCATAATCTCTTTAGATAAATTTATCTAGTAGCCTTAGGAAAAAAATCACAAAAAATTACCTTTTTGGTTTTCTTGTAATTTGTTTTATTTTTGAATAGCTTTCTAACCATGTGCTTCATTTCACGCTCAACCTTATGTGACACTGTTAACAACTAGAAAGTTTGTTTTACACAATTCTGGTTAATTCCACATAAGACATTAGAGGATTTTTGGTTGTCTGAAAAAGCAGCCACTCATTTGTCCCTTGTCCGGTTCCTTGTGCAGAACCTAAGTAGGAAACTTCTCCTTGATTCAAAATATATAAGGGAGGCACAGCTTACCCAGGTAAACCCAGTCATGAATAAGACCCCACTAGGAGTGGAATGAGCATACCTTCTTGTTAGTTTGCAAAGACTCAACTCTCACGCAGGAGGGAAGCTATGGATAACTTTGATAAATTAGAAAGGTATGTACAGGATAATCTGGAACATAAAACAAAATAAACTAGCATGATTTAGGGGAGATAGAATCAGAAAACAGATCCCCAGGGAATCAAGAAAATATTTAAAGGTATATAAAACAAAGGAATATGGCTGTAGACAGAGATTTAAAAAATGAGAAAAGGCTAATGAGGAAGTCAAGGTTTGTAGACGTCTCTTAAATTTCTGTTACTATCATAAGAATTCAATTGAGAAGCTTTAAGGTTAGGATCACGGTGTAACCATAATTATGTTTTCAAATTATAGTAATGACTTTAATGTGAAGCATGTATTGTCATTCAGTCACTCTTTGCTACCCCCATGGACTGCAGCATGCCAGTCTTCCGTGTACTTGACTATTTCCAGTAATTTGCTCAAACTCATGTCCATTGAGCCATCTAACCACCTCATCCTCTGTTGTCCCCTTCCTTATGCCTTCAGTCTTTCCCATAATCAAGGTCTTTTCCAATGAGTCAGCTCTTTGCATCAGGTGGCCGAAGTATTGGTGCTTCAGCTTCAGCATCAGTCTTTCCAGTGAATATTCAGGGTTGATTCCCTTTAGAACTGACTGATTTGATCTCCTTGCTGTCCAAGGGACTCTCGAGAGTCTTCTCCAGCATCACAGTTGGAAGGCATCAATTCTTCAGTACTCAGCCTTTTTTATTGTTCAGCTCTCATATCTGTACATGACTAATGGAAAAGCCATAGCTTTGACTAGATGGACCTTTGTCGGTAATGTCTCTGCTTTTTATATACTAAGTTTGTCATAGCTTTTCTTCCAAGAACCAAGCGTCTTATAATTTCTTGGCTAGAGTTGTTATCTGAAGTGATTTTGGAGCTCAAGAAAACACATTTTGTCACTGATTCCAGTGTTTCCCCATTTATTTGCCATGAAGTGATGGGACCAGATGCCATGATCTTTGGTTTTTGAATGTTGAGTTTTAAGCTAGCTTTTTCACTCTCTTGTTTTACCTTTGTCAAGAGACTCTTTAGTTCCTCTTCTCTTTCTGCCATAAGGGTGGTGTCATCTGCATACCTGAAGCTATTGATATTTCTCCTAGCAATCTTGATTCCAGCTTGTGCTTCATACAACCCAACATTTTGCATGATGTACTTTGCATAGAAGTTAAACAAACAGGATGACAATATACATCTTTGACATACTCCTTTCCCAATTTGGAACCAGTCCATTTTTCTATGTCTGATTCTAACTGTTGCTTCTTGACCTACAACAAGAAGCAAGGTTTCACAGGACCCAGGTAAGGTGGTCTGCAAATTCTCATCTTTTTGAGAATTTCCCACAGTTTACTGTGATCCATACAGTCAAAGCCTTTAACATAGTCAAGGAAACATAAATAGATTTCTTTTCTCAAATTCTCTTGCTTTTTCTATGATCCAATGGATGTTGGCAATTTGATCTCTGGTTCCTCTGCCTTTTCAAAATCTAGCTTGAACATTTGGAAGTTCTCAGTTCATGAACTGTTGATGCCTGGCATGGAGAATATTGAGTATTACTTTACTAGCTTGTGAAATGGGTGCAATTTCATGTTATCTTGAACATTCTTTTGCATTGTCCTTCTTTGGGATTGGAATGAAAACTGACCCTTTACAGTATGGATTACATGGTGTCAGGGGTAGAAATGAAGTCATCATATAGAAGATTATTTCAGTAGGATGAACAATGGGAGTACCCTGTGCAGTGGTGATAAATAACAAAAATATTGCAAACAGAAGTAAAAGGAAGTAGAAGCAACATCATTTTGATAGCTTTACTTCATTCATGAAATATTTATCTAGTATTTATTATGAGTATATAATGAATGGGAATACCACTCTGAGGAGAACTAAGTCCCTGTCCTTATGGAACTTTCACTTTAATGAAGGAAGATAGACAATAAAGAAATAAATGGACTCACAGATAGATATAGAAAATGATGACAGATTATCTTGTGGATGAGTGTTCCTGCAGAGAGCAAAGCAAATCCAAATATTATAAGTCAGAGAGATTGCTGAAGTTTTTGAAGAGCAACAAAAAGGACATTGTGGCTAATAGATAGTGAATGACTTGGAAAGAAGTAAGACATGAGAATAGAAGCAACCAAGAGCTGGGTCATTTAGACACTTGCTGCTGCTGCTGCTGCTGCTGCTGCTAAGTTGCTTCAGTCATGTCCAACTCTTTGCAACCGCAAAGACGGCAGCCCACCAGGTTCCCCCGTCCCTGGGATTCTCCAGGCAAGAACACTGAAGTGGGTTGCCATTTCCTTTAGACACTTACGTAATGATAAAATTTCTGAGTTATAATGTATGTGAATTGGAAAGGCATTGCAGAGATTTGAGTAGAGGTATGACTTTGTCACTCATAGAATCACTCAAAAATATTATAATGTAATGTGTGAGTTCATTATTGATCAACTAGGAGAAGAGTAATGCCATTTACTGAGAGCATAAGCATAGTCCTGGAGAAGGAGTAATGTTTGTTTGTTTGTTTTGTCTTTTGGAGGAGGAAAAGTATAAATTAGATGTTATGATAGGATATAATTTATAAGTTCAGTTTTCTATATTTAATCAAGTAATATCCAGATAGTATATTATAACAGAGAAGAAAATATGTTGATATACTTTAGTCATATCCATTGGCCTACTTTCTGTTGAGTAATATGATGGAAATTAAAAAAAAAAAAAAAAACTCTAAGTGAATGTTGCAAAGTTCTACAAGAAATGAAGTTTGTATGCACTATATTTAAGTTGATTTCCTACAATGACCTTAACAGAAAAGAAAAGAGATTGAAACTAATAAGTATGGCAGCTCAATGACTCTGAGGTCATTCAATCAGAAAAATAGACTGTTTTTAAAATGTCCTTAGAAAAATATGAAGAATGGTTTATCTTACTAAAGAATCTATTGATACTTAAGTTCCATTTTATTTCTGAAATGGAATCACTTCCTGAGTATTCTCCAGAAATGTCTTGCTGCAATGATGTTTCCTTAACATTTCATTTTCAGGGTATCTTCAAATATTCATTCTGTTTATCTGAGGTTTGTTATTTATCAAGCAAATACTATAACTGGTATACGATTAAATTCTCTACTCAGTCTAATAATAGGTATAATATTAACTACTTCTCATCATGCTGTAGATAGATGAATAGATAGTCACAGGTAAGATCCTTTGAAAGGCTTACTTTGAGGTGGAAGCTATCACAAAAAACATTTACACTAGTGTAATTTTCTTATTTATCATAACATTGTCAATAGTGTAATCAGGAGGCACCTAAATGCAGGCCGAAATAACAAATGTATATTTCTCCCTACTTCTTCCTGTTGATCAAGGTGTCTTGGTATGAGGAGCCAAAAATGCTCTCTTCATTAGTACTTTAATTTTATCTTTAAGACAAATCTTGTTTTCTGAACTTTAGACATCTTAGTCTTTAATCCCACAGAATCTAGCGATGTGAGGATGGAAAGCACAAGCTCCTAAAATCCATCATTGGGAGTTCTGATAGGCAGTGTCAACCATGTTTCCATTTCAAGGTTCCCAAATAGATGACTTTTTTTTTTCTACTGGGGACATCATATAAATATATTTACTTTAAAATGCATGAAAATCATCACCTTTCATTTGGCACTTCAACAGGCCATTCCAGTGCATACTCCCACACTCTTTTGCTGTAAAGTGGGTGATTTGGTCTAAAATAATACAATAGGAGATGTGCCATATGGTAAAGCACACTGCAATCCCTCTAACAGTAGTCCTAAATGAGGCCCTAAGGTATGCAATATAAATCTATACTTGGAATGTGTGCGAATTTCTGCTAAAATAAATAGCTATCCCTTCAGAAAAGAAGAGTTACTTATAATCACTTTGCTATTAAGTAACCTTCAAAAGTGCTGGTGCATGATTGGGCTGTCTTCTCACTTAGCTTGCTGATGCCCTCTGCATGAACTACTTCCATCTTATGGTATTTTAGTGTGGTTCTGCTGGAGATGAATTCTCCCAACATTCATCTGCTGAAATTACTTTATTTCACCTTCATTTTGAACTATATTTTCACTGAGTATAGAATTCTAGCCTGACAGTGTTTTTCTTTCAGCACTTTATAGATATTCTGTTGTCTTTTGGACACCATTGACTCTAGAGAAAATTCATCCATATGTATCACTAGTGAAAAAGTGAAAGTCACTCAGTCATGTCGAACTCTTTGTGACCCCATGGACTATACAGTCGATGTAATTCTCCAGGCCAGAATACTTGAGTGGGTAGTCTTTCCTTTCTCCAGAGGATCCTCTCAACCCAGGGATTGAACCCAGGTCTCCCACATTGCAGGTGGATTCTTTACAAGTTGAGCCATATTTATGAGCTGATGAGTTAGAGAGAAACTAGTTCCTAATGTGAAGTTCTTGTTGTAAGATGACTTTGTGTTTCATTGTCACTTGGTGCCCTAAGTCCAATTACTCTATCTCTCCATGGCTTATTAACATGACAGAAGCTATCAAAATGTGCATAATCCCTCAGTGAAGATGATTTGTCCTAGTTTTATATCTCTAGGGGTTTATATTGTGATTTATCTGTTGGGACTTGCCATAAACACCACATAGGGTCCTTTTCAATTACTTATACCACAAATATCATAAGATTTGATGTGCAATATGATCTAACTTACAAGGTTGTTTATACTATACCCTGAACTGATTACTGTAAACCATCCCATTCTGAATTGCACTCAAAACTGACAACTTTTCAAAATATCCAGTATATGGACCAGGGCAGTATTCTTAAATAGGGAATATTCAGCCTCCAATTCTGAGGAGGCCATCCAAGCAGTTTATGAAAAAATTTCATTCCACTTTAATTTATATATCTAGAAAATTCGCAATTAATTCCAAGTTAGGTAATGCTGCTGTCACTAAATTTATCACAAACTCCAACATGAAAATGTTACAGAATGACTCTTCACTTCATTTTTTTTTTTTTGCATACCTTTTCTAATGAAGTAATTCTCTGGAGTTAGAATAAGTTGAACTCCTAGAGCAAATGCTAAAAAGTTGTCTAGAAGTAAGGAAGCCTTAAGATGCTTTAAATCATATGTTGAAACATACTGGTCTTGAACATATAAAAAAGAGGAAAACTTGAATAATTTCATGTAAAATGCTAAGCATTTTCTCCCTGAGGATGAAAACTTCAAAACAAACTTTCAAATCAAATACTAATCAAACAACAATCATTTAACTTGTATATCATAGAATATTTTGAGCATTTCAAATTCTAATTTTCTACCAAAATATTTTATAAATGACACACCAATAGCACTTTTGCTTTTTCTCTAGTCAATATCCTGTGGTAATAAATTTTATTAATTATGGGAACAATTTTGCGTATCATGTGAATCTTTTTGGATTTATTTTATATTTAGCAAAACTGTATTTAAGAACCATTTCCCTGTGTTGTTGTTAGGTATTTATTCTGAGCACTGCTTTAACTTTTACATTCGGAAGAAACTAGGTCTGGATACTTACAATCACAGCGCTTAGGCAGTGGGAATTTGGCGCTGTGTTTCCTCAGAACTGTGTATTGCTTTTAGCTTAACCAACATTTCACTCTTGGGCAGTAGTTTTTCTCTCCCCTTTAATTCTTAGGATAGTAAATTTTCCAGCCAAAGCTCCCCGCTTAAATGTAATGATATACTCCTTGACACTATATGGTTTCACTGGTCCAGTGTGCTTCATTTTAATATTCTCTATCCCAATCAGGATTCTCAAGTGAAAAAGTCTTATGGATTTCTGCCCAGTAGATGGTTAGCTTCCACTTGAATCATTTGTCCATCCATATTGCAATCCACTAGGTTATGTGGGTTTTAGTGACCCGAACAAGCAAACTTCTGAAAATGTGAAAGGATTAGATCCCAGAGAAGAGGTCTTGAGTGGGTGCTGTGCTGTGCTTAAGTCCAACTCTTTGCAGTTTCATGGACTGAAGCCTACCAGGCCTCTCTGTGGGGATTCTTCAAGCAAGAATACTGGAGTGGGTTGCCATGCCCTCCTCCAGGGGATCTTCCCAACCCAGGGATCAAACCCAGGTCTTCCTCACTGCAGGAAGATTCTT
This sequence comes from Redunca redunca, assembly GCA_006410935.1. Classification (NCBI taxonomy): domain Eukaryota; kingdom Metazoa; phylum Chordata; class Mammalia; order Artiodactyla; family Bovidae; genus Redunca; species Redunca redunca. The sequence goes on from SJYQ01010901.1 coordinate 76,812, forward strand.
TACCAATTGTGCCACCAGGGAAGCCCCTTGAGTGGATGAGTTGCCTTAAAAATATTGGTACTCTAAACAAGAGTTGTACAAACAGCTCCATGGATCCTTAAGGAATTAACAAAGGTAAATCACTGGGTAACATGGATTGTCAGGGGGTGTGGACCAGGTGAGCTCTGGTCTATGCTGTCACCTCAGTCATGTCTGACTCTTTGTGACTCCATAGACTGTAGCCCACTAGGATACTCTGTCCATGGGATTCTCCAGGCAAGAATATTGGAGTGGGTTGCCATGCCTTTCTCCAACTCAATCTTATTCGTTTTATATATCAAGTCCCATTCCCTTGCTGGCTTTTATAAACTTGTAGTTTAGTTTGAATCTCCCATGTAAAGTGTCTGAATACTTTTGACAGATTAACAAACAGATTTCCATGCATTTGGAATCTAATATAGCTTATTAAGTAGAACTCTGTAATATGAAATGTCTAAGTAAAGCCTTAATTACTCAAGGTTACATAATTCAATATACCTGAAACTTTTGTCTGCCCAAGGAGACAAATCCATTTCCTATTATAGATGGCTGACACATGACAGCTTTATTGTGAATAAAGTACATTCTACTATGGTTTTAGATTAATATAGCTTTATATGTACTTAATTACCTCCCATTAGAAAAAAAATTAAAAATGTATTATTTCTTGAGCCCATAGCTTTATTTCTCTTACATAACAAAAAGTATAAGACATACTTAAAGTAAAGTAAGACTTTTTTGAAGGTAATAATAGCCCATAGAATTTTAATGAAAGCTAATATGAAGACCACTTTCACATATCATTGGAGAAAACGGAGACAAGAATATAAGCACAGTTAACCTAAAGAACATTTCTATATTCTTCTCCATTTACTTGAGTTTTAAGAAATGCTGAAATATTTGAACATTAGAGAAAATAACCTAAGTACAGGTACAACATGTGTATTCCATAATGTGATATGCCTATTCCATTTCAGTGAAATGCAGAATAAAGCTACATATATTTCATTGTTGGTCAGTCACTCAGTCATGTTTGACTCTCTGTGACCCCATAAACTGCAGCACACCAGGCTTCCCTCTCCTTCACCATCTCCCTGAGCTTGCTCAAGCTCATGTCCATTAAGTCAGTGATACCATCCAACCATCTCATCCTATGCCATCCCCTTGCCCTCCTGCTTTCAATCTTTCCAAGCACATATATATTTATATATCAGACTCTGAATATATACATATATATGAATATATGTATATATTTGTCATATATATGTGTCAATCAAAAGGATATGTTAAGAAAACAATATGCATGTAAATTATTAATTAAAATGGAACATGTGTGGATTACTTTTAGAAAATTCTCTATTTAATTATTAAGTATATTTTAACTTAAAAATTTAATGACAATTATGAGCCCCATCTTCTGATTTTATTTTGCATAGTAC
>SJYQ01010901.1:78566-101320 GCA_006410935.1 Redunca redunca
ATGAAATTAAAAGACGCTTACTCCTTGGAAGAAAAGTTATGACCAACCTAGATAGCATATTCAAAAGCAGAGACATTACTTTGCCAACAAAGGTCCGTCTAGTCAAGGCTATGGTTTTTCCTGGGGTCATGTATGGATGTGAGAGTTGGACTGTGAAGAAGGCTGAGAGCCAAAGAATTGATGCTTTTGAACTGTGGTATTGGAGAAGACTTTTGAGAGTCCCTTGGACTGCAAGGAGATCCACCCAGTCCATTCTGAAGGAGATCAGTCCTGGAATTTCTTTGGAGGGAATGATGCTAAAGCTGAAACTCCAGTACTTTGGACACCTCAAGTGAAGAGTTGACTCATTGGAAAAGACTCTGATCCTGGGAGGGATTGGGGGCAGGAGGAGAAGGGGACGACAGAGGATGAGATGGCTGGATGGCATCACGGACTCGATGGACATGAGTCTGAGTAAACTCCGGGAGATGGTGATGGACAGGGAGGCCTGGCTTGCTGCAATTCATGGGGTCACAAAGAATCGGACACGACTGAGCAACTAAACTGAACTGAACTAAACTGAGGTAGAATTTTATATAAATGGAGTCACAGAAAATGTGATCATTCTTGTTTGCCTTTTTCACTCAACATAGTTAATGTGAGATTCATCCATGATGATAGATGTATAAATAGTCTATTAATTCAGTTCAGTTGCACAGTCATGTCCGTCTCTTTACTCTCTCATGGACTACAACAGGCAAAGCTTCCCATCCATCACAAACTCTCCAAACTTGCTCAAACTCATGTCCATCAAGTCGGTGAAGCCATCCAACTATCTCATCCTCTGTTGTCCCTTCTCCTCCTGCCTTCAATATTACCCCAACATCAAGGTATTTTCCAATAAGTCAGTTCTTCACATCAGGTGGCCAAAGAATTGGAGTTTCAGTTACAGCAAATGTCCTTCCAATTAATATTGAGGACTGATTTCCTTTAGGATTGATGGATTTGATCTCTTTGCAGTCCAAGGGACTCTAAGGGTCTTCTCCAAAGCCACAGTTCAAAAGCATCAATTCTTTGGCACTCACCTTTCTTTAAGTCTAACTCTCATATCCATACATGACTACCAGAAAAACCATAGCTTTGGTTAGATGGGCCTTTGTTGGCAAAGTAATGGCTGTACTTTTTTAGCATGTTTTCCAGGTTGGTCATAGCTTTTCTTCCAAGGAGCAGGGTTTTTAAATATCATGGCTGTAGTCACCATCTGCAGTGATTTTGGAATCCAAAAAAATAAAGTCTGTCACAGTTTCCATTTTTTAACCATCTATTTGTGTGAAGTGATGGGACCAGACTACATTACCTGCCTCCTGAGAAATTTGTATGCAGGTCAAGAAGCAACAGGTAGAACTGGATATGAAACAGACTGGTTCCAAATTGGGAAAGAAGTATGTCAAGGCTGTATGTTGTCACCCTGATTATTTAGCCTATATGCAGAGTACATCATGGGAAATGCTGGGCTACTTGAAGCATAAGCTGAATTTAAGATGCCCGGGAGAAATATCAATGACCTCATATACACAGAGTGACACCACCCTTATGGCAGAAGCGAAGAGCTAAGGAGTCTTTTGATGAAAGTGAAAAAGCTGGCTTAACTCTAAACATTCAAAAAACTAAGATCATGGCATCTGGTCCCTTCATTTCATGGCAAAAACAAGGGGAAACAATGGAAACAGTGACAGACTTTCTTTGCTTGGGCTCCAAAATCACTGCACATGGTAAGAACAGCTATGAAATTAAAAGACACTTGCTCCTTTGAAGAACAGCTATGACCAACTTAGCATGTTAAAAAGCTGAGGCATTACTTTGCCAACACAGGTCTGTCTAGTCAAAGTTATGGTTTTTCCAGTAGTCATGTATGGATGTGAGAGTTGGACTATAGAGAAAGCTGAGCTCTGAAAAATTGATGCTTTTGAACTGTGGTTTTGGAGAAGAATCTTGAGAGTCCCTTGGACTGCAAGGAGTTCAAACCAATCAATCCTAAGGAAATCAGTCCTGAATATTCATTGGAAGGACTTTTGCTGAAGCTGAAATTCCAATACTTTGGCCACCTGATGTGAAGAACTGACACCTTGAAAAAGACCCTGATGCTAGGAAAGTATGAAGTCAGGAAGAGAAGGGAAAGACAAAGGGTGGGATAGTTGTATGTCATCACTGACTCGATGGACATGAGTTTGAGTGAACTCCGGGAGTTGGTAATGGACAGGGAGACCTGGTGTGTTCCAATTCATGGGGTTGCAAAGAGTTCGACATGACTGAGTGACTGAACTGAACTGAACTGAGAGATTGAACTGAATTGAACCAATGGGACCAGATGACACGATCTTAGTTTTTTGAGTGCTGAGTTTTAAGACAGTTGTTTTTTTTTTTTAAACTCTCCTCTTTCACTTTTTATCAAAACTCTTTAGTTCTTCTTCTCTTTCTGCCATAAGGGTGGTGTCATACTGTGTATATGAGGTTATTGATATTTCTTCCAGCAATCTTGAATCCAGCTTGTGCCTCACCTAGCCCAGCATTTCACATGATGTACTCTGCATATAAGTTAAATGACAATATACAGCCTTGGTTTACTCCTTTCCAAATTTGGAACCAGTCTGTTGTTTTGTGTCCAGTTCTAACTGTTTCTTCTTGACCTTCATACAGATATCTCAGGAAGCAAGTAAGGTGGTCTGGTATTACTATCTCTTTAAGAATTTTCCAGTTTGCCATAATCTACACAGTTAAAGACTTTGGCATAGTCAATAAATCAGAAGTAATGTTTTTCTGCAACTCTTGCTTTTTCTATGATTTAATAGATATTGGCAGTTTGATCTCCGGTTCCTCTGCCTTTCCTAAATCCAGCCTGAACATCTGGAACTTCACGGTTCACATCATGTTGAAGCCTGTCTTGAAGGATTTTGAGCATTACTTTGCTACCATGTGAGTTGAGTGCAATAGTGTGGTAGTTTGAACATTCTTTGGCATTGCCTTTTTTGGGGTTGGAATAAAAACTGATGTTTTCCAGTCCTGTGGCTACTTGCTCCATTGGCATACTGCAGAGATCTCTTATTCTATTTTGCAATTCTGTAATAGTTCATTTGCCATCTCTAGTTTCTCTGGCAAAACATATTCAAACCTTTGCTTCTGCTTATTTTTTAATTAGTTTTTTTTATTGAGTTTATACATTCTGGATATATGTCTTTTATCAGACATATTATTTGCAGATATTTTCTCCCAATGTGTCTTGTAGAGTAGAAGTGCAGTTCTAACTTTTTGACATTTTTTTTTTCCTTTTATAGATAGTGCTTTTGGAGCACATCTAAGAAATCTTTGGCCCAAAGTTACAAAGAATCTCTATCTTGTCTTTTTTCTGGAAGGTATATATTTTAAATTTTACATTTGAACTCTGATCTAATATTGTCAAATTATCCTCTATGATATTACATTTGGATTGAAGGAAAATTGACAAGTGTTAACAAAATCTTACAAACTGTATAATCCATATGCAATCAAGAAGATAATTCCCTATATTATTTCTCCTTAATACAATTTTTATTTAGGTATTCGATTTCCCACAATAAATATTACATTCCCCCAATTTATATCTACATTTGATAATGCAACTGTATCATGAGGATTTAGATGTGAGGAGAAATGATATAGACTCATTCTTGTTAGCATCTTTAATATAATGAATATCACTTCCTCTTTTATATTCACTTTATTACACTGGATATAGATACGTTATCTCTAATCTTGAAAGTGAAAGTAAAAGTGAAGTTGCTCAGTCATGTCCGACTCTTTATGACCCCATGGACTGTAGCCTAGAACTCTTCTCCATCGATGGGATTTTCCAGGCAAGAGTAATGGAGTGGGTTGCCATTTCCTTCTCCAGAGGATCTTCTCAACTCAGGGATCGAACCTGGGTCTCCCCATATTGGGAGGCAGATGCTTTACCATCTGAGCCACCAGGGCTATACCATCAGATAATGAAACAGTTCTAAGAATGACTGTGTAAAAATAGAGAAGTTATCTAAATTTGTTAACAATCATGTGGATTAAAGCCCCTGTACCAATCCCAGATCACCTAATCACCAACTGTCATGGGTAAGAAAAAAGCTTTCAAGTATTTAAAACTTATTTTATGTTACATGATGCTTACATTTTCATAGAACTAACAAAGAGTTTGATATTCAAAGTAAGTTATTTCATGGAAAAAAAGCCTTATGTATGTGATGATGACTTTCTAATAGCATAACAGATTAGGATATTATTGAGATATTTTATTCCACTCCAAAATGTTTGTTGAATTACCACTCTTCCTGCCTTTGTATTAAGCTATCATTTTTACAACATAAGGAAAGATGAATTTAAAAATATATACATATTTCTGTGTGTTTAAGCATTGGCTTGTTCTTACCATGTTTTCAAAGTCTATAAGATAAAAATTTATTCAACATCCAAAAAATATTTTCAAGTGTATTCTATATGCCTTCAACTAACTAAATGCTTGGAAAACAAAAGTCATCAGATAATTATATAATCCTTGACATTTTCTGAAAATATTTTGTTCATGAAATATTTAGAGTAGATATGTTCAAATGTTAAATTCACACATAATAATTTACTTGTTTTGGGCTTCCCTGGTGGCTCAGTGGTAAAGAATCTGCCTACCAATGTAAGAGATAAGGGTTTGATCACCGACATGCCTCAGAACAACTAATCCCATGCAACTTAAGTATGAAGACTGTGTTCTGGAGCCTGGGAGCTGCAGCTTCTGAAGCTAGCAAGCCCCAGATCCCATATTCCGCATTGAGAGAAGCCATCACAATAAGAAGTCCAAGCACTGCAACTAGAGAGCAGCCCCACTCACCACAAGTAGAGAAAAGCTTGTGCAACAACAAAAATATATAAATAAAATTATTTTTTAAATGACCTGTTTTATATCAGGTCTAACATCTCTGTATTATAAACATTATAGAACAGAAAAAAAAGTTTTATAAGTTATTNAATAAAATTATTTTTTAAATGACCTGTTTTATATCAGGTCTAACATCTCTGTATTATAAACATTATAGAACAGAAAAAAAAGTTTTATAAGTTATTATTGTTTTAGGTGTTCTGGATTGCAGTGCATAACTGGAAGAATAGTAGAAACAAAATCCAAATAGCATATTTAATTGGACTCAGTTGTGTTATATTACATGCCAAATGCTTTAAAACATCTGTTTGCACATAATGCTCATTTAAGTGAATTGGGTTATCATAAAAAGTGTGGGTTTTATTTTATTCAATCTTTTTCTTCATTTATTGTTAGTAGCATTTCTTCTAAAATTGTATTTCCTTGACACTAGGTACTTACACATTTTGACTCAATTAACTTATAATTGGTGTTGTTGCTGTTCAGTGGCTCAGTCACGTCCAATCCTTTGTCACCCCATGGACTGCAGTACCCCAGCCTTCCCTGTCCATCACCATCTCCTGGAGCTTGCTCAAACTCACGTGCATTGAGTCAGCGATGCTATCTAACCATCTTATCCTCTGTTGCCCCCTTCTCCTCCTTTCAATCTTTCCCAGCATCAGGGTCTTTTCTAATGAGTTGGCTCTTATCAGGTGGCCAAAGTATTGGAGTTTCAGCTTCAGCATCAGTCCTTCCAATGAATATTCAGGATTGATTTCCTTTAGGATTGACAGGTTTGATCTCCTTGCAGTTCAAAGACTCTCAAGATTCTTCTCCAACATTACAGTTCAAAAGCATCAATTCTATGGTGCTTAGTTTTCTTCATGGTCCAATTCTTACATCCATTGACATGACTAATGGAAAAATCATTAAATATTATCACTTCTTTTCAAAACTTAAATTTAATTGGACCAAAAATCCAGGAAAGATCTGGGATCAAAAACAAGGTGTATTTTCCTTAAACTTCAAAATTGCAAAAAGTTCAAAATTCCTTAAAGTTCAAAGTTGCAAGACTTAGAATTTTAATAAAACCCTAGTTTCTTTCTTTTGGCGGTTAAAAGAGGTTGATATTAAAGATACTATTCAGCATACTGAGGTGATCTCATTGTAGTTTTGATTCACATTTCCCTGAAGATTTTCCACGCTGGATGTCTTTCCATGTAACTTATGGTAACTTTTATTTCTTCTTAGAAAAAAAGTGTCTATTTAGCTCCTCTGTCTATTTTAAAATAGATTGTTTGCTTTTTCCTGATTTCGGTGAATCTTTATGTATTTTGACTATTAATCCCCTTCTCAGATATATAGTTTGAAATATTTTTACTCATTCTGTAAGTTGCCTATTAATCTTGTTGGTTATTTCTTTTCCCTTTCCAAAGAGAGTAGAATGGGAGGTGCCAGGGACTGGGAAGTGCAGAAAATTTTGAGTGGTTGAATAAATTCTGGAAGGCTACAATAAAACAATTGCTGAAGAAATTATATAGTGAGGAATAGTTGTTTTACAAATGTTATCAAATGAATATTTAATAACTCTCANAAGTTAATATTTAATCACATTTTGATAGTTAAATTATTTAAATGTTCTAAATATGTACACCTGTAGAAATAGCTACTTTCATCTTATGGTGGTGATTTAGTCAGTAAGTCCTGTCCAATTCCTGTGACCCCATGGACTATAGCTTGCCAGGCTCCTCTGTCTATGAGATTTCCCAGGCAAGAATACTGGAGTGGGTTGCCATTCCTTCTCACTTTCCAGGGGATCTTCCCTACCCAGAGATCAAAGTCAAGTCTCTGGCATTGCAGTTGATCTCCTGCTTTGAAGCATATTCTTTACCAACTGAGCTACCAGGGGAGCCCATTTCCATCCTATAAGCAGATAGAGTAGAGTTCTTTGTGCTATACAGTAGGTCCTTATTATCTCCCAATTCATCCCTCCTCTTCCTATTCCCTGGCAACTGTAATTATGTTTTCTACATCTGTGACTCTATTTCTGTTTTATAAATAAGCTCATTTGTACAACTTTTTAGACTCTACATATAAGAAATATCATGTGATATTAGTTTTTCTCTTTCTGACAAGAAATAATATTTGTATGATATTCTCTAGTTCTATCCATGTTACTGCAAATGGTATCATTTCATTTTTGTATGCCTGAGTAATATTCCACTGTATATATGTACCACATCTCATTTATCCATCCCACCAAGTTCTTTCTACTGTCTGGGCTAGTGCTATTACATGGTCACTAGAAAAATGCTTTCTTCCAGATGTATGGGTACACCTTTGAGATTCTGTTTGTTCTTGTAGTAATAGTAAAAGCAATAGGCATCTGAGGAGGCTATCATTCAGGAAGCTTGCCAATCACCTTCCTCATCCCAATATTCTTCTCCAGACCTTGCTTTTTACTATACTGTGGAAAGAAGAAAATGTCCACAGGCTCCAATCACCATATCTACCCTCCTACCATTTCTACCCATATACTCTGTTTCTTACTTGTTCTACCCATATACTCTGCTTTTTACCTGTTGCTATAAATGAGTTATAGTTCCCTTTCCACTCTCTTGTCTATTGCAGAATATTACTGTCTTAGTTTTTCCTGCTCTCTATTCTATTACCAATTTTTCTCTACCCTACTCCCTTGAAACAACTTTCCTAGTCACCCACTGACCTATTTCTCTGCTTGATATAATTGTCAGTTGTCAATATCGTCAATTCTTTATGCTCACTTTCTTTTGACACCCAGTAATTAGATTTTATCTCCATGATTCCAAAACTACATTTATAAAGGTTATCATATCTTGCAGTTTGCTGTATCTATTAATAAGTTCTCAATACTTGAAAGTCTTAGTATAATGTGAATATTTAACATACTTCATACTTCTTGACCCACTTTCTTTACTGCTTACAGTTAAGTATTAAGAGACATTTACCTTAGGGCCATAGAACATAGGTATAATTTTTATAGACTTTTTTCAGCAGATGGCAGTATTAAGCTATGGGGAAAGAACCGATTTTTTTATTTCCACAAAAATGACACTTGTACTTCTTGGAGCTTGATAGTACACGGTTTTGACTCTAGTTCTGCTTTACTTGTCACTCCTTTTCAGTCCCCTTTGGTAGTTTTTTTTTTTTTTTAATGTTGGAGTATTATTTTTATAATAACTTGGACATCTCTTCTGTATCCATGCCACTGCTTTTGATAATCTCATTCATTGTTGTTGTTGTTGTTTAGTTGTTAAGTTGTGTCTGGCTCTTTTGAAACCCCATGAACTGTATGTAGCCCCACAAGGATTCTCTGCCCATGGGATTCTTCTCCAGGCAAGAATACTGGAGTGGTTTGCCATTTATTTCTCCAGGGGATCTTCCCAACCCAGGGATCAAACCCAAGTCTCTCACACTGGCAAGCAGATTCTTTACCACTGAGTCCCCTGAGAAGCCTCAGTCTCATTCATTACCATAGCTTTAAACACTCTTTATAGGCCAGAAACACACACTCACATCTCTGTCTCAGACCACTTTCTTGAATTCCTTAATCTTATTTGAATTTCCACTTTAATATCCAGTATATATTTCAAACTAAAAGTTCTGAAACCAAAATTCCTGACTTCCCTCTACACATATAGACCCAAACCTCTTCCTGCTGTGCTGTAGTTTGATCTATCCCACTTGATAATAACTAAACCTTAAATCACTCAGTCTAAAAAATTAAAGTTTTCCTTGACTCATGTTTCTTTTCTTGTACTCCTGTTTGTCAATTTGGAAGTAATATTGGCTCTACCTTCCAGTTATAACCATATTCCCACTGCTTCCCCTCAGGTTCATCATTACTACCCTAGTCTAAACTACTTCCTCGCTCAACTTGAGTTGCTTCACCAGTCTTCTGACTCATCTGCTCCTTTACTACCTTCTATCTTCTCCCCTTCAGTCTATTTTCAACATGAATCAGAATGAACATTTTGAAGTGTAACGTAGTATCACCTATCTGCTCACAGCCTTGCATGACTCTACAAATAATTTAAATAAAATGCAAAATACATACTGTGGACTGTTAAGCCATCTTTGACCTGAACTCTCCTCCATTCCTGATCCTTTGCTTTTTCTCCTCACTGCCCCTCCCAGCGTGGTATAACACAGATGTCAAGTATGCTCTTTCCTGCAAGTCATTGCATTGGTGGTTGCTTCTGCTTAGAAGATCCTTTACCACCTGTCTACATACTGTACTCCCATTTTAGGAGCTATTGGAACTGAAAATGCTCCCTACTTGCCTTTCAAATCTTTCTTGCAACTGTGGCAAAAACATGTGACCCAAGCTACCCAGCTAGATTTACCCATTCTTAATTTTCAAACTTTAACAGCAAAATTAGCTACACAATCCACAAGGGACCAGTAGTTATCTTTTTGTGTTTGTTTTTTCCAGGTAAAATTTGGTGAAATGGTTTGGGGCATTTGTTCCCTCACTACTTATCCTCCCAATGACCTGCTGAGATATCTAGTATCCTCTAGCAAATTCTTTTTTTTTTTTTTTCATAACTCATCCTGAGCTGGTTTGTCTTGCTTATAACTAAGAATTTCAAGAAATAAAATAGCCATAATAAGCAAAGCATTCATACAAGTTTATAAGAATGATATGTCAGTCAAAAATATCTGAAATTTATTAAAATTTTAAATGTACCTATCATTTGATTTCCAATTATTTTTCTGAGAAAGTACTACACGAGAAGGTTTGGTTTACAAAGGTATATACCAGAATAATTATTTCATTGTTATTTGTTATAAAATAAAACTGGGAAGAGCTAAAACATCCACAAGTTGAAAAATGCTTAATACCTCCAAATATAACAGCACTATGAAATTTTATGCAATAGTTAAAAAAGAATTTTAATTGATACTTACTTCCCCAGAGAAGTTTGTGTGTTGTATGTTAGTTGTTCAGTTGTGTCCGACTCTTTACAACCCTAGGTTCCCCTGACCATGGGATTTCGCAGGGAAGAATGCTGGAGTGGGTTGCCATTTCCTTCTCCAAGGATCTTCCAGACCCAGGGATCAAACCTGGGTCTCCCACATTGCAGGCAGATTCTTTACTGTATGAGCCACAAGGGAAGCCATAAAGGAAAGAAACTGTGTATAAATACTAACAGTATGAGATCATTTTATGATAAATAAACATTTAATATGCATTTATAATGTACATTAATTAAGAATAATTGTAATTTTTGGAAAACAACATTTATGGGAATATTGCTGATTGCTGGTTGTACGATGACATGAATAAAACAAATATACTTTATTAAAACTGAAGATTTGGTAATCATAAAAAGTCATAACATCAGCTATAGAATTTACTGTCTGCCTCTACCAGACATTGTAAAGTGTTTCTTTCACATTTGCAACATCCTTTGAAAAGTAAATAGCTACTAAACAAAAATGTAGTCAAACGTCCTAGGTCTGGAAATGCAGCCCTTCCTTCTGTTAGGTACTCTTCTTCCAAGGCTTCCAATGATTGGGGAAGCTTCCAAGAGACATATCATATTACTCATAAACATCGTGTGTGTGTGTGTGTGTGTGTGCTACTTATTACACATTGGCTTTTTTTATTCTCCCCTGCTTCATCTCATCCTTGTCTCATCTCTATGCAGCTGCTTGAGAGTCTTATAGTAGCCCTTGTGGACAGAAATTCACTTTTAACTAGCAGTGACTATGCCTCCCAATGCTTGCACAACTCCCAGTCCTCCATTAAGTCACCAGGCTTGTGCGTGATGACCCTCTCTCAAATTACATCTCACACTCTCTCACTAGACATTGCAGTGATACTCCTTGTGTTTGAGTCCTATGAAGTTTTAAAGAAACCAAATTTTCTCTTTCAGATGTCAGAATCAGCCCATGGAGTATAGTTGATATTTCCTTTTTTTAACCAAAAAAATATGAAAAAAAAATTCAAAACACAATAAACCCCTTCCACAGTAAAAACACTGTCCATGTCACAAACGCTTTAGACATCCAATTCTGAATGTTTACTTGTGCTCTCTCAAAATATTGTCCAATTGTTATTCAGGTGCTCAGCCATGCCAGCTCTTTGTAACCCCATGGACTGCAGCATGACAGGCTTCCCTGTCATTCACTATCTCCCAGAATTTGCTCAAACTCATGTCCATTGAATCGATAATGCCATCCAACCATCTCCTTGTCTTCATGCCCACAATCTTTCCCAGAATCAGGGTCTTTTCCAGTTCTTCGCATCAGATAAGCAAAGTATTGGAGTGCCAACTTCAGCATCAGTCTTTCCAATGAATACTCAGGGATGGATGATTTCCTTTAGGATAGACTGGTTTGATTTCCTTGCTGTCCAAGGGACTCTCAAAAGTCTTCTCCAGCAACACAGTTCAAAGGTATTAGTTCTTCAGTGCTTAGTGCTCTTTATAGCCCAACTCTCACATGCATACATGACCACTGGAAAAACCATAGCCTTGACTAGAAGAGCCTCTGTTGGCAAAATAATGTCTCTGCTTTTTAATATGTTGTCTAAGTTTATCATAGCTTTTCTTCCAAGGAGCAAGCATCTTTTTATTTCATGGCTGCAGTCACCATCTGCAGTGATTTTGGAGCCTGAGGAAATAAAGTCTGTCACTGTTTTCATTGTTTCCTCATCTGTTTGCCAAGAAGTGGTGGGACTGAATGCCATGGTCTTAGTTTTCTGGATGTTGAGTTTGAAGCCAGCTTTTTCACTCTCCTGTTTCACCTTCATCAATAGGCTCCTTAGTTCCTTTTTGCTTTCTGCATTAGGGTGGTGTCATCTGCATTTCTTAAGTTATTGATATTTCTCCCAGCAATCTTGATTCTAGCTTGTGATTTATCCCACTAAGCATCTTGTGTGATGTACTCTGCATATAAGTTAAAAAAGCAGGGTGACATTACACAGCCTTGATGTACTCCTTTGGCAATTTGGAATCAGTCTGTCGTTCCATACCCAGTTCTAACTGTTGCTTCTTGACCAGCATATAGACTTATCAGGTGAAAGATCAGGTGGTCTGGTATTCCCATCTTTTTAGGAATTTTCCACAGTTTATTGTGATCCATACAGTAAAAGACTTTAGTGTAGCCAACGAAGCAGTAGTAGAAAATTTTCTGGAACGTCCTTGCTTTATCTGTAGTCTGATGGATATTGGAAATTTGATCCAATAGGAAAGTACAAAGTTAACAAATTCATAAAAGCTAATTTACATATTTATTATCATTTGTGTATTTTAACTTGTTTCTTCAAGTTTTAAATAACAAGCTCAAATATGTGACCTTCCTGAAGTGTATTTAAATGTAATGAACCTTTATTCTACTGCACTATGTGATAGCTATTAGGAAAATTATTTTTGCCTGATACTATTTTAAGTTTTTACCCACATTAATGTATTAAATAATTAAAGTAAACTCTTAGGGATGGCACTGCTACTGTCCTCATTTCATAAATGAGCATATTGAAAATCAGAGGAATTGCAAGAAGTGAAACCAGAATCTTTCACACTTTCAGTCTGAGTGATATTCTGTGTTTTATAATAATACACCATAGATCTAGGCCTTTCAAAGCCTTCTAAATTTCACTGTTTTATTATATGAAAAAATGAATATATAAGAACAGATAACCTACTTTTATTCTCCTCTGTCAGGTAAGATTGTCTCTCCACTGAAATAAGGCAACAATATTTAAGGAAGATAAGAAAAAGACTCATATGAAATATAATCTTACTTTTAATCATATATGCAGAAAAAGAAAAAGCCTTAAATCATTCTTCAGAAAATGGAACTACATTTCATATCAACTTTGAGGATCATTTCCATTTAATCAAAAGAAAAATAATGAGATTTTCTTGCTTATTATAGGCAACTAATACAAAAAGAAAACTTCTGCCTCACAGAAACTGCCTATAGTGCAACATTTACCATGAACCCAAAGGTGTAGACATTGTTCTAAGAGTGTGCTCAAGGTTTATCTCAGCACAAGTTTGGCATCACCTAAGGTACCTTGTTTATTATAGTCTGTGAGTAATGAAAATTAAGCATTATTTTTATTTTTCAAGAAGTATTTTCTGGTCCAAGGTCAAACAGAAGTCAAAAATGAAGCATTCATAATATTCTTGATACATTTCTTCTAACTCATGGGTTAGAAAGAATTTCATTCCTTTCTTCTAACAGCAGTATCCCATTGAGCATAGGTAAGCTGAGGAGTGATGAATACCTAATTAAGACAAATATTCCAACATAACTGAGACAAAAGTATTCAATTGAATAGACTAAACTACAATGGCAAACACATTCTTTTATAGAAATACCTTAGAATTTGCAGCACAATTATATAGAATGGCTCATAGAGAAGAAAAATTAAAGTTATGGTTGATATTTTCAGTTCCATAGGCAAGGAAACTATAACTGAAGAATAATCCTTTGTCACAAAGGATGTATTAATGGCATTTCTTACTTCTCCAGATTTCTTTAATACTGTAAGTAAAGCTCACTGGATTAGGGGAAAACTTTCATTAAACACCAGAGCAAAGAGACAAAGGAAACATAATGTCTGTGGAATCTATTCCTGACGTCACTGGGGTTTTTACTCACTGAAATGGAATTTTTTCTTCTTGGTATCCTACTTCTTTTGTCATCAGGATGTTTTATAGAAGCAGGAAGTCTCATGATCTTTAATATAATTGCTGGATTTTCATTACAAAGAGGCTTCCCTGGTAGCTCAGCTGATAAAGAATCTACCTGCAATGCAGGAGACCCCAGTTTGATTCCTGGGTCAGGAAGATCCTCGTGAGAAGGATAGGCTACCCACTCCAGTATTGTTATGCTTCCCTGGTGGCTCAGCTGATAAAGAATTCACCTGCAATGAGGGAGACATGGGTTAGATCCCTGGGTTGGGAAGATCCTCTGGAGAAGGGAACTGCTACTCACTCCAGTATTCTCGCCTGGAGAATTTCATGGATTATTCCATGGGGTCACAAAGACTTGGACATGACTGTGTGACTTTCACTTTCACACTTTCATTGAGATACATGTGATGAGAGATTTTAATCTTATGCATGTAAGAAGCTCAATAGATAATTTTCCTATAAGAAAAATGGGATATGCTTTGTTTTTGTCTGTGGCAGACTATGTGATGTCTCGTTTCATTTTGTTGTTGTTGTTGTTGTTGTTATGCCCTGCTATAATTGCCATCAGTAGATATTATTATTCAGTCACTCAGATGTGTCTGCCTCCTGTGACCCCATAGACTGAGCACCCAGGCTTCTCTGTCTTTCACCATTTCCCAGAGCTTGCTCAAACTCATGTCCATTAAGTCAGTGATGCCATCCAACTATCTCATCCTCTGTTGTCCCCTTTCCTCCTGCCTTCAAGGTTTCTCATCATCAGGGTCTTTTCTAATGAGTTGGCTCTTCGCATCGGGTGGCCAAAGTATTGGTGCTTCAGCTTCAGCGTCAATCCTTCTGATAAATATTCAGGATTGATTTCCTTTAGGATTGACTGATTTGATCTCCTTGCACTCAATAGGCACTAGGTTGGTGGAAAAGTATTTGTAGCTCAGACTCTGAATTTTAAATCATTATAATTAGGCTCAAATATACCTTTATTAATCAAAATAGGAACAATTACAATCAACACATTTTTGCCAAGAAGAAATAAGTGTAGCATAAAAATCCATACTTCAGTATTTGATGAACTCTTGGAAAGCATTTTTTGCATCCTGATGGATATGGAAGTATTTTCCCTGTAAAAAGTTGTTGATATGCTTGAAGAAGTGGTAATCAGTTGGCAACAGGTCAGGTGAATATGGGAGATGAGGCAAAACTTTGTGGCCCAATTTGTTCAACTTTTGAAGCACCGGTTGTGTGAAATGTGGTTATGCATTGTCGTGGAGAAGAATTGGGCTTTTTCTGTTGATCAATGCTGGCTGCAGGCATTGCAATTTTTGGTGTATCTCATCAATGTGCTGAGCATAATTCTCAGACGTATAATGGTTTTACTGGGATTCAGAAAGTTGTATTGGATCATACTGGTAGCAGACTACCGAACAGTGACCATGACATTTTTTGGTGCAAGTTTGGCTCTGGGGAGTGCTTTTGAGCTTCTTCTTGGTCCAGGTTGTTGGTCTAGGTCCATTGCCCATTGTTGTATAAAATGCAATTTTCATCGCACGTCACAGTCCAGCTGAGAAACGGTTCATTGTTGTTGCATAGAATAAGAGAAGATGACACTTAAAAATGTTGATATTTTGATTTATGGTCAGCTCATGATGCACTCACTTATCAAACTTTTTCACCTTTCCAATTTACTTCAAATGCCAAAGGACCATATAGAATGATTGACATTGAGTTCTTGGGTAACTTCTCATATATTTGTAAGAGGATCAGCTTTGATGATTCTCTCAGTCATTGTCAACTTCCAATGGCTGGCCACTGTGATCCTCATCTTCAAGGTTCTTATCTGCTTTGCAAATCTTCCTGAACCACCACTGCACCATACGTTCATTAGCAGTTCCTGGGCTAAATGCCTTGTTGTTGTTGTGAGTTGTCTTCACTGCTCTATGACCTATTTTAAACTTGTATAAGAAAATTGCTCACATTTGCTTTTTGTCTAACATCATTTCCATAGTCTTAAATGAATATGAGATAAACAGCAAGTAATAATTCATTAGAAAATATAAAGCATTAAATGTGTATTAAAGTGAGGTAAAACGTAATCACACATTTAAGAATGTGTTCCAATACCAAATGACATATTTCAACCATGCAAAACTGAAATTACTTTTGTACAAGCCTAATAGAAATTTAAAATCCATGTGATCTGTTCTTTTAGTAAACAAAATTATGTGCTTCAGTTGATTTTTGTTTAATATCTCTATCTGTTTGGGAACATCTGTCTGTTTGGAGAACATAGTGTTTTTAAGAACAGTTTTACTGATGAAAAAAGATGCCCTTGTAAATGATATGTATATAATTAGAAGTCACACGAGTTTTCTAATTTAGTTTGCTGGACTCAGTATAAAGACATCTTGACAGTTATTTTATGAACTGAGTTACAGGATAGACATATTCAGACAAAAACAAAATCTATTCTTTTTTATGTAAGACAAACCAGATTTCATATTAAAAAGTAAGTTTGAGATATTAGTTTTATTTTACAAATTGTTTCACTGATTAGTGTGCTAGTTGCTTTACTTCCAATACCTGTAAGAGACTGGCTCATTGGTTGGTTATTTATAATTAAGATTATTTAGAATGAAGCCCTGATGGTTGGAAATGCCTACTTGCAATTTATTATCTTGTGTTTTATACCACTTCAGCTGTGAATGGCTGCACTAAGAAATCCAGAGGGACATAACTATTGATTTTTAAGCTTTAGGAAATAGCACTTATGAACTTAGACTTATCTGACATTGATCTGTAAAAGCAATTGTTTTTCAACTAAGAATTGCCAAAAAATATAGACTCTTCTGTTTATGAGCAAGCTTTCAATTTCATAGACTCATTTTGAGAACACTAATGTGCAAGGTGAAAAAATGTACAAATAGAATAAAAGAAAGGCAAAAGTTGCCTCTAGGTAAATTAAACACACAAAATTTGTCTCACCCCTGACTTAGTAACTGTACCCTTGAATGATTTCCAAAGTCATTCAATCTGTAAACAAAATCAATACCATGTCTCTTTGGCAAGGTTGGCAATGG
This sequence comes from Redunca redunca, assembly GCA_006410935.1. NCBI lineage: Eukaryota > Metazoa > Chordata > Mammalia > Artiodactyla > Bovidae > Redunca > Redunca redunca. The sequence goes on from SJYQ01010901.1 coordinate 95,243, forward strand.
CCACACAGACAAACTAAGGAAAAAAATGAAGGTGAATACAAAAGGAGAAACTATTGTGAATGTAAGGATAAAAGGTAACATCTAATATCAGGGCTGTACTTCTTGATACTAAATCATAATAAAGATGTCCTCAATTTCTTCTTGCTTCAATATTGAGGTAAATTACTGATATTTTAGTTTCAGTTTTCTTTTTTGCTAAAATTTTAATTTTATACTTTGGTTCCTCCAGTTTAGGCTGTTTCTTTACACACTAAATATATCAGAAAGATGGATTTCTAGAAAGTTTCATCTGATTAGTCAATCCATTCAGTATCAAAAATTGCTTCTGATGCTCTGTTGACCTAAATGCTGTGATTAATTATATCAAATATTCACTTCACATTCTTCACCCAGTCATTGTCTTTCTTATTTCTACCAGAGAAAAATGTAAAATATATAAATCAGCTATGAAAATCAAATCATTTCTTCAGTTTGGATTGAATGGTCAAATAGTAGAATGAGGTTCACAAGTTCATTTTTTTATTTGTAAATTTTCATAGACTTTTTGAGATACATTTTAGTTCTTACATGCAAAGTTGATAATTGTTTAACATAAATTCTGTTTAAAAATAAGTTCACTTATTTATATATGGCTTTTCTATTTTCCAAATGTATCTTTCTTACTAATATACTGTGGCGTGTGTGTATGTGCATGCACACGCACATGCTTAGTCATGTCTAACTCTTTGCAGCCCCATGGACTATAGCCTGCCTGGCCCCTCTGTCCGTAGAATTTTCCAGGCAAGAATACTGAAGTGGGTTGCCATTTGCTAACCCATGAGATTTTTCCCAACCATGGGATCAAACCCATATCTCTTGTGTCTCCTGTATTTGCATCAAGATTATTTACTACTAGCACTGCATGGGAAGCCTTAATACACTGCCATACAAGCTGTATTTTTCTTTGTAGCATACACCATGATGATAAGCAAGTACATATTTTTATGTTAAGCAGAGCTCTTTAGTTATTAAAAACCAGAAACAGAGCTTAAAACAGTTAAATTAAAAGAACTGCTTTACTGATTCATATCACTGCCAAATCCATAGACAATACTAGCTTGAACAGTTACATCCATGTGCTCAAATGCTCAAATAAATCACCCTCTCTCTCTCTCTCTCACACACACACCACATACATATGTATGCACACCACTTCTTCAAGTCCTTAGTCTCCATCTCTTATGTCCCTAAATATGTGAACTAATTATCTCCCCCTGAATTGAATGTTGTTCAAAAATAAAATCATCCTAACTTCTTCCCAGAGATGAAAGGACTATTTTGAAACTCCTGCAATCTGATTATTGAACTCCAAATGTTAGTAACTGGGATTAAGATAAAAAGTACCCAGATAAATGGTCAAGCTTGGGCTTTGGCCAATGTATAAGACATGAACCTTGAAAGAGACAATTTTCTCAAATAGGGTAAATAAGTGGAAAAAAAAAAAAGCAAGAGGAGAAGGAAAAGAGATAGTATTCATGAAGTTAAAAAAATAAGATGTTCATAACAGAATAATAAAGCACCAAGAGGACTTGATCAGTTCTATATCTTATTCTGTAGCATGCATGCATACTAAGTCGCTTCAGTCATGTCTCTTTGTGACCTGGACTGTAGCCCACCAGGCTCCTCTGACCATGGAATTCTCTAGGCAACAATATTGGTGTGTATTGCCACGCCCTCCTTTAGGAATTCTGTAACATAGCACTGGGCCAAATATATATATATGGTATATATGATATATCATATATATGGTATATATATGATATATGATATATATGATTTATGTGATGTGTATCTATATCTATATGGTATATATATATATATATATATGGTAGATCAGCAATGAATACTTGTGATCGATTATTGATGCAGTCTAGATATGTCTCTCATAGCTTAATTAGTAAAGAATCTGCCTGCAATGCAGGAGACCCTGGTTCGATTCCTGGGTCAGGAAGATCAGCTGGAGAAGGGGAAGCCTACCCACTCCAGTATTCTGGCCTGGAGAATTCCATGGACTGTATGTATAGTCTATGAGGTCACAAAGAGCTGAACACGACTAAGCAACTTTCACTTTCACTTTCAGATATGCCTCAAAAGTAAAATAATTGAATGCTGATTGCTTTATGTTTTTCTTTTGTAACTTTCGTTAACTTTGACTTCAGTGATATTTTCCATTTTCATCTCACAACTAAAAACATACAGGGATAGTTATGTCACCATGGCAAAGTGTAAATAACAAATTGGTTTGTTTTCCATCATTGTCTTCACCAAGTTATAAAAAATGGCAAAAATTTGAAAATGAAATATAAATACTTACAGTATTAAGAAAATAGTTTTGATAAATATTTGTATATTTAATAACTTGCTATGTATTCACATTGTAGTCTATGTCTCCACAGAATATCTTTTCTAATGACTGCTGCTGCTGCTACTGCTAAGTCGCTTCAGTTGTGTCTGCCTCTGTGCGACCCCATAGATGGCAGCCCACCAGGCTCCCCCATCCCTGGGATCCTCCAAGCAAGAACACTGGAGTGGGTTGCCATTTCCTTTTCCAATGCATAAAAGTGAAAAGTGAAAGTGAAGTCGCTCAATCCTGTCCAGCTACACCTAGAATAATACCTTTCCCATACTCTCTCCTTTTTCTTCATTTTACTTATCTTTTGAGGCTCAACTGAAAATTAGTGAGTTCAGCTCAGTTCAGTTCAGTCGCTCAGTCGTGTCCGATTCTTTGCGACCCTATGAATCGCAGCATGCCAGGCCTCCTTGTCCAACACCAACTCCCTGAGTTCATTCAGACTCACGTCCATCGACTCAGTGATGTCATCCAGCCATCCCAACCTCTGTCATCCCCTTCTCCTCCTGCCCCCAATCCCTCCCAGCATCAGAGTCTTTTCCAATGAGTCAACTCTTCGCTTGAGGTGGCCAAAGTACTGGACTTTTAGCTTTAGCATCATTCCTTCCAAAAAAATCCCAGGGCTGATCTCCTTCAGAATGGACTGGTTGGATCTCCTTGCAGTCCAAGGGACTCTCAAGAGTCTTCTCCAACACCACAGTTCAAAAGCATCAATTCTTCGACACTCAGCTTTCTTCACAGTCCAATTTTCACATCCATACATGACCACAGGAAAAACCATAGCCTTGACTAGACGGGCCTTAGTTGGCAAAGTAATGTCTCTGCTTTTGAATAGACTATCTAGGTTGGTCATAACTTTTCTTCCAAGAAGTAAGCGTCTTTTAATTTCATGGCTGCAATCACCATCTGCAGTGATTTTGGAGCCCCAAAAAATAAAGGCTGGCACTGTTTCCACTGTTTCCCCAGTTATTTCCCATGAAGTGATGGGATCGGATGCCATGATATTCATTTTCTGAATGTTGAGCTTCAGGCCAACTTTTTCACTCTCCACTTTCACTTTCATCAAGAGGGTTGTTAGTTCCTCTTCACTTTCTGCCATAAGAGTGGTATCATCTGCATATCTGAGATTATTGATATTTCTCCTGGCAATCTTGATTCCAGCTTTTGTTTCTTCCAGTCCAGGGTTTCTCATGATGTACTCTGCATATAAGTTAAATAAACAGGGTGACAATATACAGCCTTGACGTACTCCTTTTCCTACTTGGACCCAGTCTGCTGTTCTATGTCCAGTTCTAACTGTTGCTTCCTGACCTGCCTACAGATTTCTCAAGAGGCAGGTCAGGTGGCCTGGTATTCTCATCTCTCTCAGAATTTTCCACAGTTTGTTGTTATCCACACAGTCAGTGAAGCAGTCTCTAAACCTCCTACACTTATTTCTCTCTTTCTGTTCGATTTCTAAACTACCTTTTGCATGGTCTGATTAATTGGGCTTTGTTGTGTATAAATGCATATCTCCATATTTCCATGTTATCTTGAAAGCAAATAGCCTTATTTTTATTTAGTGTAAGCATTGTACTAGGCATAGGGAATACAAAGATGAACAATGCATTATCTCCAACCAGGTGAAGTCCAGACATTGTATGGAAAAGGGGGCAATAGAGGGTGAGATGGTTAGATGTCATCACTGATTCGATGGGCATGAGTTTGAGCAAACTCCAGGAGATAGTGAAGGACAGGGAAACCTGACATGCTGCAGTCTATGGGGTCACAAAGAGTCAGACATGACTGAGTGACTGAACAATAATAAAAAATAGCAATGCTTTATTGCTGTTAGCTTACAGTTTGGGGAGTAATTTTAAAAAAATCCAAAATTAATAGGGTTTCCTATTTATAAAAGCTGACTTTTACTTACTTGTTTATTATCCACTTGATGACTTTACTTACCAGTGAAACATTTAGACTCAGATATGGCAATTTAAGATCATATAGGTAATTAATAAATTTATAAATCTTTTAAAATATTTTAGAAAGTAGATGTATCCTGACACTTTTATCACCAAACACTGGGGTGATATTTTTTGCTAGTTCCCTCAGAATCCCCAACTTCAGATTTCCTTTCCAATGTGCCTTACACAATTATTGTCAAATTAAGTTTAACATACAGCCATTGGCACACTCTTTCAACCAGAAAACTTGAATGACATTACTTCAGCTTTCCATAATGCCTCTCTTGATTTCTTTCTATAATGTCTATGTCCTCCCTGCAGCTGTCACTTATATAACTGCTCCTCCTCTGAATTCCTATAGTCTGAGTCATTTTCTCTGAGGATTCTTTTCTATATTGCATATATTCTCACATACTTTTCTCATTCATATATGTCATTTCCTTAAACTGCTTTGAACTCATGATAAAGGCAAGAATTGCAGTTATTTTCTATATTCCAAAAGCCTTGTAAACACTTTCTCTAAATAGTGTACTCAAGTAGAGTTTTTACGAACATTAGTAGTGGGATAGTCAGTTTAGAAATTATTTAGGCAATTATAAACAGTGCTGCAATGAACATTGGGGTACATGTGTCTCTTTCTATTCTGGTTTCCTTGGTGTGTATGCCCAGCAGTGGGATTGCTGGGTCATAAGGCACTTCTATTTGCAATTTTTTAAGGAATTTCCACACTGTTCTCCATAGTGGCTGTACTAATTTGCATTCCCACCAACAGTGTAAGAGGGTTCCCTTTTCTCTACACCCTTTCCAGCATTTATTGCTTGCAGACTTTTGGATCGCAGCCATTCTGACTGGTGTGAAATGGTACCTCATTGTGGTCTTGATTTGCATTTCTCTGATAATGAGTGATGTTGAGCATCTTTTCATGTGTTTGTTAGCCATCCATCCATATGTCTTCTTTGGAGAAATGTCTATTTAGTTCTTTGGCCCGTTTTTTGATTGGGTCATTTATTTTTGTGGAATTGAGCAGCATACTTTGCTTGTATATTTTTGAGATTAGTTGTTTGTCAGTTTCTTCATTTGCTATTATTTTCTCCCATTCAGAAGGCTGTCTTTTCACCTTGCTTATAGTTTCCTTTGTTGTGCAGAAGCTTTTCATTTTAATTAGATCCCATTTGTTTATTTTTGCTTTTATTTTCAGTATTCTTGGAGGTGGATCATAGAGGTTTATAATAGCCAGGACATGGAAACAACCTAGATGTCCATCAGCAGATGAATAGATAAGAAAGCTGTGGTACATATACACAATGGAGTATTACTTAGCCATTAAAAAGAATACATTTGAATCAGTTCTAATGAGATGGATGAAACTGGAGCCGATTATACAGAGTGAAGTAAGCCAGAAAGAAAAACACCAATACAGTATACTAACGCATATATATGGAATTTAGAAAGATGGTAATGATGACCCTGTATGCGAGACAGCAAAAGAGACACAGATGTGTAGAACGGACTTTTGGACTCTGAGGGAGAGGGAGAGAGTGGGATGATTTGGGAGAATGGCATTGAAGCATGTATACTATCATGTAAGAAACGAATCGCCAGTCTATGTTTGATACAGGATACAGGATGCTTGGGGCTGGTGCACGGGGATGATCCAGAGAGATGATATGGGGTGGGAGGTGGGAGGGGGGTTGATGACTGGCAACTCATGTGCACCCGTGGCAGGTTCATGTCAATGTATGG
>SJYQ01010908.1:0-29384 GCA_006410935.1 Redunca redunca
TAAGATAAACTAACAAAGTGCAAGACTTGGGAATTTTATATGTTGAATCGGACAAACAACTTTATATTTTAGGGTAGTTTCCTTTGGAACTTAATTTTAAGGATACTATGATGGTTAATTTTATGTGTCAATGGATACATCACTGCACTTGGACATTTGCTCAAGCATTGGTCTAGATGTTCCTGTGAAGGTATTGTTTAGATGAGATTAACACTTAAATCAGTAGACCTCAAGTAAAGCATATAATCCTTCATAGTGTGGGTGGCCTTCATCCAGCTAGCTGAAGGCCTTCAGAGAGAATTCTACCTGCAGAATGCCTTTGGACTGGAGCTGCAACACCAACTCTTTCCTTGGTTTCTAGTCACCATCCTGCCCTGTAGATTTTGAACTTGCCAACCTCCGCGATTACATGAGCCAATCCCTTAAAATCTATTTTCTTGGGGGGGTTGTCCAAAAAATTAATTTGGGTTTTTCCGTAAGATCTTTCAGGAAAACCCAAAGGAACTTTTTGGCCAGCCCAGTGCATATAGATATGCACACACATATTAATGTTCCTGAAAGAGTTTGTGGGGTCTTGTTGCTTGCTGCCTTGAAAGCCAAGATACAGGCCAGGCTGGTGGAAAGGAAAGTTCGCTTTATTTCAGATGTGGGCAACTGGGTGGGTGGTGGACATTTGTCCAGAGGCCCACTTTTGCCCCCAACCCCTCCAAGCAGGGGATGAGAGCTTTTATAGAGAGGGGTGGGTGGGGTGGTGGTGGGAGCTACATGCAGAAACAGCACAGTCTTCTCTAAGTCATCTTCAGCTTGGTCATCGTTGGTCTGACCAGCATCGTCTTGGTTGTTTTAGGTAGTTAATCTTCAGTTCCAGGGTCTGCTTGTTCCCATTTCTTTGTGGCCAGTTCTTGGAATTGTGGCAGCTCATGTCCTGGGTACAGTCTAGTCATCATGTAGCTAACTTCTCCCACCTGGGGTTTCAGTGTCTCTAAGACAGCTCACAGGATATGGCTCAGAATATTATCTATAGCCCTTAAGAAAGAACTAAAGGTCCCTGGCCATGCTTAGTGACTACATCCTTACTATTTAGTCTCCTTTGACTGTTTTCCTTCGATTCCACATTTCTCACTTCTCTGATTAAACTTATTTTTTGACTAAAGTTGTCCACAGGCAAAAGGCAGGCAGAGGATGTGGTTGGGGGTGCAAGGACCATAGGCTCCTGCTCGGTTCACTACTGGTTTCATTTCTCTGGAGAACTCCGATCAATAGACGCCGACTGTTGACTGCTGGCACCACCATGATCTGTTACAGCGCTCAAATTTAAAGTAACAAGTTAAGTCTAACATTTTTGAGGAAGAAAAAAGTCTTCACATTTATTTCAAACTCTTTCACAATACTTGGAGATAGCACTGTCAAACGCATAATAAATCAGTCAGATACTCTAACCTGACTTCACTGACTCTTCTCACCTTTTCTAAATTCCAGCATTAAACAATGCTTAGAAGAGAAAAACTTCTCTTCCAAGGCTGACGTGCAACTATCGGTTCCTGCTCTTTACCTCCCTTTTCTCTTCACAAACTTCTCTGTAATTCTCAAAGATACAGTTGAAAAGAAGAAACTGTGACAGTTCTATGGAACTCAAGGTTAAAAGTCACCTTGAAAAATTTGCAAGGCTACAAAAAAATGTAGTCAAGTTTCGAGAAATGCCGCCTTAAATAAAAGTTATGCCCTGAATACTCCAGGTGAGAGGTGATGATGACTTAAGCTAGGGAAAATGATGGGGAGGTGAGTTCAATGGTCACATTCAATATATATTTTGGAGAGACTCAAAATAACTTACTAATGTGTCAGATGTAAGAGGTAAGGGAAAGAAGAGAACCAAGAATTTAAAAACCAAAAACTAAACACCAAAACCTGCTTTGAGAGAAACCAAAGTACTCAATAGCCTAAGATAAATTAAAGCATAAATAATACTCAATCCAAACATTTGGTAACAGTGAATTTGTTATTTTTAAAGCAAGAATTATTGTCCTTAAATTAACTGTTATGCTATCCTACTTGGATAGAGGCATTGTGCAGAAACGTAACAGAGCTACCATTCACAGCAGACACTCAAAGAATATTTATGAATGAAAAAACTATGCTAAAATTTGATTTGCACATAGTGCCAAAATACCATATATATATATTTTTATCCTTTCCCCTTGTCCTTAACTGGGATTGCCAGGTAAAGTAAGAATAAATAGGATACTTTTCCTGCTTTTTTGAACACAGTATCTATCCTACACTTATGGACAGTTAATCTTGTGCTTTAAATTTTCAATTCAAAGCATCATCTTATAAAAAGCAATTTAAAAAACACTACCAAAAAGAGACCATAAGGAGAGTGTTTCAAGGATAAAATATTGATGGATAGGTAAAAGGGCAGAATGTTTTTCAGAGAACAATGAATCAGTCTGACATGAATTTTGTTCCATGAATCTCTTTCTTAAGAACAGTGAACTACTGAAAAGGAGAATAAAACACTGACAAAAATGCTGCAATTTATACAGTCATTGTGTTCTTTGAATTTTTATTTAAATTTCTGACTTCTTTGGATCATCACAAGGATATATATTCTAATAAAAATGAAAATATAACTCCATTTAGAAATACTTGAACAATCATATATCATAATGAAGTAACACAAAGAAACTTTCTGAAACACAGGCTTTCTCTCTAAAGCTTAAATGTGAGGCAGACAGACATCTGATTTTAAAACAGATGGAACCCCAGAACATTTCCAGGATACATAAAATTGAATTTTGTGTTATATTTTGTGTCTGAGACAGCTAACAATATAAATCCATGACTAGGGTTTCTGAACTAGTTGTTTTTTCCCATCTTCTTTTTCTAACATCCAAATTTTAGTTATTTCTTTTGTAATTCTATGGATGAACATTCTAGAATGTATGTTTTTTTTCAGTTAGACACACATATATAGTTTTAGATTATTTTCTACTCTAAGTTATTATAAGATATTGAATATAGCTCCCTGTACCATATAGTAAGTTCTTCTGCTTACCTATTTTATGCATAGTAGTTTATATCTGTTAATCCCATATTCCTAATTTATGTCCCCCCTTTCCCCTTTGGGAACCATAAATTTGTTTTCTATGTCTGTGAGTCTGCTTCTGTTTTGAATATAGACTCATTTGTATTATTTCTTGGATTCCACCTATGAGCGATATCATACAATATTCAGCTTTCCCTGAAAGCTTTTTCCCTTTTCCTCTAGATCCATCCATATTGTTGCAAATGGCAATATTTCAAAGCATGTATATGATTTGTATAATTTGCTCTATGATTTGTAATCTTAAGTGTGTGCACATATTGTCTATTATTTAATCAAGACACACTGAGTAATAAATAATATCATTTCATGGAACCTAATATACATACTTGACACAGGAAAAAAATACAAGTTATCACTATCACTAGTAAAATGAGTTTATTTATATTAAAGTTTTCAAAAAACACATTTGTAAAATTATCCTCATACTAGGCCTAAAGATAGCTTTTACAAAGAGATTAAAACTTGCAAAACTGCTTTCTCTTAACTATTAAAGTACATAGATTTAAAAGGTGTTATAAGAGAAAATGTTAATTCATAGTCAATGTTTAAAGGGTTAATATACATTAAAGCTGTAGGAAACTACCAAAAGAATAATCTTAAAAACATTAAGAGAGTAAAAGTTGTACTTTCCTTTCAGAAACTTTATTCTTAAGTGATATTTACTAAGAAACACACACTACATACCACAATAACCTTTTCAAAATTTACCAAATTGCTTTGTAAGTGAATCAACTTACACAGAAGAAAACATAGGAAATTGCTTTTCAGTACATATTATTTTCCTAATAAAAGAAAATCAAAATAAAAATTTAGCCCATTCCAATTAAAAATACAAATTACTAATATTTAAGATAGTGTTGTATTATTTTTAATAACACAAAAGTTCAAGCATTCCAGAGTACAAACTGTGTTATTCCAAAAAAANAAAAAAAAAAAAGAAAAACTCTTATCTAACCAATGTTTACAGAAATTTGGAATATTTACACACCTTATAACACTGTAGAAATCTTTGGTGGTGACATATGGATTAAGTTCCCTGAAAACACTTTAATAATTTTATTCCATCAATCTGTATAGTCAAGTATTTAAAACTGGTAATGCTGGCAACATCATTTTCTATCCAAATCCACATACATATAGTGAAGTGTGTGGAGGGAATCTTATGCAGGGATTATGTGGGTTTAAATAATTACTTAGCAATAAGGCTTACTTCTGGCTCATTTTTACACCAGAAAAAAAATGTAGTAAACTAAAGAACAGATCAATTCTTCCTTCTAAACAAACCCTGGAAATAGTTAATATTCATGAACAAGTTGAATGACAATAAACTGAGACACCAGGTACAGTTTCTGGATAAACTTTAATAGCTACCAAAATAGTGCCCTAAAGGCTTGTGCAGCATCTAATGCCCATACACCAAATGGTGGTGGTGGGAGCAAGGCACTGTAGTCTAGGGATAAACACACCTCTTTTATAAGCATTAGACTTAAAAGCAGAGAAACAAAAAATGACCTGTTCCACCTTAAAAGAAACAAAAACGTACAAGTTTATTATACAAAATTCAAATGAAAGCATGCTAAAACACACAGAAGAGAAAAGAAGCAAAATGTAAGAAATGAAAGGACAGAAAGGAAATGATAGAACAGTGAAATGGCATTGACTGTATATAAGGTTATAACAAATGTATCAGAGGAAGCCTTGAGATATGATTAAATAGAAAGATTTGCATTATCTCTTTGAAACTAGTGTTGCTCTTGGTTAAACGTTTTGACTCTAGAAGTGTAGAGGGATAAATAATTCCTCCAATTTAGGACAGTATTTGTGAGTTTACGATAATTAAAGCATAGGCGTAATACTGAAAAGTGAAAGTGAAGTCGCTTAGTTGTGTCCGACTCTTTGAGACCCCGTGGACTATATTCTACCAGGCTCCTCAGTCCATGGGATTTTCCAGGCAAGAGTACTGGAGTGGGTTGCCATTTCCTTCTCCAGGGGATCTTCCCAACCCAGGGATCAAACCCGGGTCTCCTGCATTGCAGACAGACTGAAATTAGACTTAAATAAAATAAAGTGGTGCAAATCAGCCCCCCAAAGTAATGTTTTTGATACAAAGTCACTTTCATGACTTTGTTAGGCAATTTGCAATGACACCGCCCTTGTGTAGGAAAGGCAAGCATGGCACACGAAGCATTTATATTGGGAAGTCAAGCGTTCCTAGGCAATCTACGTTAAACTCCTCTCCAGAGTTTACAACCAGAATTCATAGGAATTTTGAATTAGTCAAGGTTAAAATAGATGAAGATACTCATAGAATTAAACTTTGGGGGAAAATAAATTTAATGATGTTTTTACATGGTATTACTTATTGAGAATGTGAGATAATCTGGAAGACATTTTAAGACTTGCGTGAAGAGAATGTATGAATTATAGTAAGGTACTCCTGAGTAAACATTTTGTTCTTTACCAACACTCAGAGTGGGTCCTGAATATACACTCCCAGCTGGCTTCATTTCTTGAAAGGCAGAAAGGTCAAAGATCTCACAAATCTCTTTCATTGTTTTTTTTCTTTGGGGTAAACTGAATAATCAAGTAAATTATATGAAAGAGTATAATCATACAGATTTGTATAATGATACAATTTTGATTACTGGTTACTAAAACCATCATCAGAAATATACTGACTTGGGGTTCATAATGCATAGTTATCTATACCTAAAAAGCTTCAAAGTTTGGTAACTCAAAATCTCTTGGATTAAAAACATGGTATTTTTCTAAAATCTATTCTAATAACTTCTAATATGTAAGATTAACAACATTTGTATTTTGCATTTGGCATGGTTCTTCAGGAAATTATCTCAGCCAGAAGTGAAATGATTCAAATGGGTAGAGTCAATGCCAGACTTATAAATCAGCAGCCTGTGTCAGTGCCAAGCTTGGGAATAGATTGGCTGTTGCTTAATTTCATGAATTAGAAGATATCTACCTGCTATACTGGTCTCTGATTCCATTTCACACAAGTTACCATTTTTAAAAGCTGAAAATGAAACCACTGTTAACAAAAACATGCTAAGTTCAGCTACAATGTAGCACTAAATATGGGAAGCTGGTAAATTTTAAAGAACTTATCTGTATGAAAGATATGTAGAAACAGTTGAAAAGGAACAGTGAGCTCTATTTTTTAATTATTAAAATTAAATGAATATAACTAATGAAACCCACAGGAAAAGAGATGATATAATTCAAGGCATAAATTTGACAAGTCAGAATATGACAAATGACAGGCAAGACAGTGTTAATAAAGACAAGACAGTCAAGATAGTGTTAAAACGTAAATGTATAGTTGTAAAATAAGTAAACAATTTTCAAGTGTGCAAAACTAGTCAGGAATGAAAGTGCTATATAGATACCTGGTTTTCAAATAGTTGTCTTGAAAACTTTCAGTTGATGGTGGAAAAACTAGAAGTATGAACAAAGTAAAAATCTGAGGAGCACAGAAAACATATTTTATCTTATATTATACCTTTGTTCTATCACTGCTGGATCAGAGGCCTATTAAATACTATCCTCATGTGGATAGTTACAACAGAAATGGAGGTAAACACAATACAAGATCACAAAGGCTGATGTCGCTTGAACCATCTTTCAAGTATACTGTGAATCTGTGTTTCACCTTATATCCCAGGCACTTAATGTTTTGAAGAAACTGACAACAGATAACACAATTTTCTTTTATTTCTGATCTATCTATCTATCTACTTTTGCATAACTACCTTTAGTAGTCAAGATTTGGAAGTAGTTGTTAAAGAAAAACTATTTAAATTGATGAAAGTAAACCCTATCACCACCATAATTTAAAGCATGATTTTAATGGATAAATCCTGAATATATGATGTTAGAAAAACAAGTTGATGTATTAGCATACTTTGACTTGGAATACTTGATGTGCACATGGCTAAAAATACACTTGTGGTCTCTTCTTTACTTTGTATTTTAGTGACCCATACCGCACCTGAAAAGAGAAATGTGTTAGCATTATGAGTCAGATTTTGAAACTAGATAGGACTTCATAATCATCATCATAGTAATAATTTTTAAACTTTTCTGACATAAAGAATCAACTGTCCTCTAAGTGTGCACTCAAAAGACAGCACTATCTATATATTCCAAAATGTAGTTGGTATTGTGTTACATATATGCACAGATTAACACTAGTGATAAATACAAACATAAACTGTTATTATTTATACGTTATTTGGTACATGTCCATGAACACTGCCCACAATGATCTGAGGCCTTCATTGAAATCCTCCACTGCTTTCTGGACACAAAGACAATAGATTATTATGAATAAACTTTTACTATTTAAATGCTATATAGATTCGGTTTAAAACAAAACTATGTACTTGATACTGTTAGCTGCTTTCTTTGTATATATGTGAGGGCTGGTTCTGGGTACTCCCACTAATTGTCTGATTTTGCTACGTGAGAATACTATTTTCCATTTATAGTGGAAGACTAGGAATTTATTATCATTTTCTAAATTGCCAGAGATCTTAATCCATCTGACCGGAATAAATAAACCCATACTGTATCATTCCAATCCTTCATTTAGGGGTCATTAATATCCTAAATGAGCATGCAGCAGGGAAATCTCTTAACACTGATCATTAGGAAAACAGCTCTGCACTTGACTCACCTCTTTTCGGCCTTTCACGGTTTTCACAGATTTCATGCTTTGTGATCTCCGTAGCCCTTTGTGTGTTAACATTTCGTCATCTGAATATGGCCCTTCTGCTTCTTCGTCTGTTTTCTCATCCCCGTCTCTCAGTGGAATTCCGTAACCTAGATGAGTTGTGAAAATCAGCATGTTTTGGTAAAAGGATACCAGTCAGCACCGCCTCTTCACCCCGTCTGTCCACAGTTCTCTGCAGTCTGAGTTTGTTGCCTTACTCCTTTCCTTTTTTTCATCTGGAATGAGTTCCCTTCCCTTTGCCGTTGATCCTCACCCCCTTGCACTAGTCTAGATGAGGCTCATTTCTTCCAGGAAGTTTCCCCTGGCAATTCCTACTCTTACTATGCATTTTTCAGAATAATTAAAAATATTTTTGAATAGGTTAACCATTATCTTGCTCAAAAATGAAAGAATATACATAGATACATAGTGAAAAGTCTCTTCCTGCCCTTTCTCCTTTTTGTGAATTCTAAACTACCTAAGCAATAATGTATTTTGGTCTGTCATTTGTACCTTTGACTTTAATTAGGAACTTAGGGTCCTTTTGTCAAGACCAGACATGGTAGAGTGCACTTAAGGAGTCATATAAGACCCAAAGGGAATAGAACTTTGGGTAAGAAAAACTTACTGGGGGCAGGTGATAGAGAAGTTAAACCAACACTGTTGCAGCTGCTAAGATAAAATCCAGCCAGTCAGGCTACAGTAATTAGAAACACCACAGGCTATGATGACTGATGTTAGTTCAAAGAAAACAACGAGCACCAGGAAGGTCAGTAAGAGATCATGCGGGTGTGCTAACAGGATGCTATGTGTAGCGAAGAGGATTTAACATTGACCAGCAGGCAAATAACCAGGCAGCCAAGCTGGTTATTGTCAGGAATTCTGAGAGCACCCTGAGAATGGGATGCAGGGACAAGAATACTGCCTCCCATTCCTAAAGGCAGTGGTTCTCAAAGCTTATTAGAATTTCAATAAACTTATGCTAATGCACAAACTTACCAGCACATATTAGAGTCACCTGGAGAACCCACTGATACACACATTGCTGGGCCTGGGGTTGGGATGAGAAACTACATCTCTAACAAGTTCCTGGGTGATGCTTACGGTGCTAGTTTGGGGCCTACACTTTGAGAACCACTGCTTGGATGGAGCAAGAGAGGGGCCTAAATCTAAGGCAACTGGGGAATAGTAAGTAGATTACAAAGACTGGGGTGAGGAAATTCCTTAGTGGTCCAATGGTTAGGATTCTGGGCTTTCACTGCCAAGGACCCAGGTTCCATCCCTGGTCAGAGAACTAAGATCCCATAAGACAGTGGATGAAGTCAAAAGACAAGAAAAAAAGACAGGCGTGAGTTTACAAGGCCCCATTATGTTTCAAATTCTACTTTAATAAAGGGAAGGAGCACAGCTACCTTCTTCGGATGGTCTCAGGCTCAGGAGGGGCAAAGACGGACTTCCTGCATCTGCTCTCACAGGACATGAATAACTTGAGCATCACTGAGCAAGCTATGAAGAGTTGTGATTAAGCTTCCGGGTCTCATAATAAGATAAACATCTTTAATTATATATTAAGAACAGCCCACCAGGCTCCTCTGTCCCTGGGATTCTCCAGGTAAGAATACTGGGGTGGGTTGCCGTTTCCTTCTCCATAATTATATATTAAGGAAGTCCAATTTTATGCTGCCAGACTTCTAGTCTAGAAATCAGGAAGGATTTGAAAGCAGAATCAGTCATTACATAGGCCAAGATCCTTTGCTTTCTTGCAGCATTTGGAGGAAGTGTGTGCTAGGCAGAAGAGATAGCACATGCAAAGGCCCTGGGTCATAGGGAAGCATAACTTTGTGGAAGAGCTGTGAGGAGGCCAGTGTGGCCAGGAAATGAAGTAGGGTCAGTAGTCCTGGGAAAAACTCCCTGGTGCAGTATTAGGTAGAAAAAACGTAAATATAGAAATGAAGGAAAAACAAAAATGAAACCATAATATCTGTTGAAAGTGAGCTTTTAAGCAATTTTAAATTTCTTCACTTTTTCTTTCTTAAAAAAATTGCCAAATTTTTATTTTAAAAATTTCATTACTTCTATATAAACCAGAAAAACATTGTTTTAGGTTGCCATTTCTAGATTTTTCTCTTTTGCTGTTGCTTATATAATATTCCCAATCCAATGTAATAAAACTAAGGTAAAACACAGAATAAGGAATCAAGGAAAGAATCAGAAAGGAAACGACTGTGATCAAAAAGTTCTCTAAGGCAAAAGATGAGGCAAACATGGCCCTTGCGATTTTAATTACCTCTCATTTTATATGATTAGGAATTGGAATTTCACTCAAAATGATAATTATATATATATATATACACACACACACATCTTATTGTTTCCTAATTTCAACTAAAAATATCTTAGTTTTCTAATTATTATTTCAGGAAAAGTGATAGATTGATTCATTATTGCACAAGTTTTAAAAATAATCTTTACATTTAAACTTGTTTATTTTTGGCTGTGCTGGGTCTTCACTGCTTTCTCTGGCTGCAGCAGAGCGGGGGCTCATCTCCAGTTGCGGTGCACGGGCTTCTCACTGCAGTGGCTTTTCTTGCTGTGGCACATGAGCTTGGTTGACCCACGGCTTGTGGAATCTTCCCACAGCAAGGATCAAATCCATGTCCCCTGCACTGGCAGGCAGATTCTTAGCTAACAGACCACCAGGCAAGTCCCCACAAGTGTTTTTAAAATACTTCTATGTGGGCTGGAGCACGGGGATGACCCAGAGAGATGCTATGGGGTGGGAGGTGGGAGGGGGTTTATGTTTGGGAATGCATGTACACCCGTGGTGGATTCATGTCAATGTATGGCAAAACCAATACAGTATTGTAAAGTAAAATAAAAATTAAAAAAAAAATAAATAAAATACTACTATGTGTGAGGCAGTATACTAAGTTATGGGGGATACAATGTTAAAAACATATAACTGTCCTTTCCTATCCTGAGAAATACACAGCCCAGTAGAGGAGACAGAGACGACTGTAATGACTGCTATAAATAGAAGACAAGGACAAGGTGTGCCGCGAGCACACAGAAGAAGGAAGTGGGTTGTGAGAGAAGACTTCTTGTAGGAGGTGGTGGCCAAGCTGAATTCTGAAAGGCTCGTGATGCTATACACCCAGCACAGGAAGCAGTGGGATGCCAAGGCTGGGGAGCTAATACACCACATGCTGCTGACTTAGGACTTCATCAGAGAACAAAGGGGAGAGGGCACTGAAGCAGTTTAAGCAGGAGGGTGACATGATTATGTTTTGGTTCTTTGTAAGAGTCTTCTTGTACTTTAGAGAATGAATCATAAGTGGATAAGACTGGAAGCAGGGGGGTTACTGCAGTACAAGTCAGAAATGATGGAGGTCCAAGGATTGAGCAGGAAGTAGCTAAGCTTGGGATTTGTTAGGAGGTGAAGTTGACCAGCTTAATTTAGCAAGTTATTAAGACTAAACTGCATCCAAAAAAAAAAAAAGGAGTCAAATCAAATATCTTCACTAAAAACATGCATTTTCTATTTCACTTAAAAGCCTGAAAATAAGCATTATGAAAATTCTGATGTGCATGGTGGAAATAGTATTAATCAGAGTTGTCCAAGAATTTTAAAGTCTTTGGGAGAGAAGACCCGAGATTATGAGGAAAGCCCAAATCTAGATGCCCTATCTAGGAACAGGAACCCGGTGAGCTGGCTGAGCAGGTCTGCCAAGCCCAGGCAAGGTGAAGCTGGTGGGGTGCTGCTGGCAAACAAAGGCGATGCTAAGGTCAGCCGTTTTCCATCATCAATCTAGACTGGACAAGGTCCTCAGAATGGTGCTGTCCATGCACATTCCTGAGGGGCAGGCCTGAGGCTGCAGCTGTTTGGCCAGCTTCAACCCAGTGCTCTGTTACCATTTTAGGAAACAAGCAAATGCTTATGCAGACTGACCAGGTTTTATTCATAGCTTGCACATCTTAGAATTGGTATATTTAAAGTCTCTCTTCCCTCCCACCCCTTTATAATAATAATAGCCAATACTGATCCAGCACTTAGCAAAGACCAGGCATGTTTGAAGCAGTTTCCACGTATTAATGTAAGTGCAGAAGCATGGAAGGTCTGACTTGGGAGAAGGAAGCCTTAGCTACTGTGCTGGAAGAAGCCCTGGATCCATGAGAGGAGAAATGAGTGAGCACCTTGCTACCTATTACTGTAAGAACCTGAGTGAGTCTTGCCTCTCTAGGCCTCAGTTTTCTTATCCGGTGAGGTGCTGAGGCAGGCGGGAGATGAAGAGGTTACTATTAATACATGAATGCCAACCCTGAGCCATAGAGCTGTCTGGGGTGCCATGCTGAGTGCGATTCTGAGCCAGCATGGGAAGTGCGGCAATCCATTAGCAATGTCTGCCATGGGCACGAAGGGATGTCATCTACTGGCCTTCTCTGACTAAAGCATTTCTAAGGTCCCCTCCTGCTAGACTGTTTGAAGTCCTTGTTCCAGCCCAAGTGTCTCACTAAGTGAAGTTTCTTTATAAAGTAAAAAGAGAGAGGATTAGGTGAAAAACCTTGGATACTTCATTTCAGTCATTGAGTATGTGGTCTTTGACAAGTAATTTAATCTCCTTAGGTCTCAGTTTATTCATCTACAAAATAAGGATAAAAATATTTAACCTACATAGTCATCTTCAGGGTTAAATAAATATATAAAGCATTGAAAACAAGACAAAACAACTCCCTTTATGCGCTGGTATATTGAAAATGAATACTGAAGCACTTTTAACTAACATGAGAGCAGCAGCTTCTTTGCAGAAAAAATATTTCCACTTATGAGAATGTGGTGTTCTTTCCAAGGAAGTGAACATCATGTTCAAGGTGTCTATTTTCTTACAAAAAAGCATTTGGAGGTAGCTCTTTTCCCCATAGTGGCAACATGTGAACTAGAATAACTTCATCAAAGCAAGACTTCTCTTGATCAGCCAACCTCAAACTGCTCAGAGCAAGCCATTTAGCTTTTAAGAGGGAACTACTTTTTCAAATAGTTGAATTAGCTTGTGTTCTGAGATAAATGTATTGATTACATGAACTAGTAAACAGACTTATGTAAATATAATTGTAAATGTAATTCCCACACTGAAAAACTTACCAACTTGCTTTCTTTCTTGAGGAATTTTAGAAGTAAATAAAATAGAAAAAAATTCAAGATATAAGAAAATGAATACCTTAATTAAAGGAGAAGAGTTGTTTTATTTCTGATTTTAAGAGTAATGGGTTAATTTAAAAAAAAATCACTAGAATCCCACAACTCAGAGCTAAATGCTGTTAGCATTTTCATAATACCTTTTCAGACTGTCTTCTACATACATAAATCTTAAAAATAAATTTACATATATTAATCCATTTCATCCATCTGTCTATTGTGCCTCTATGGTACAGGATCATAACAAACACACTGTTTCATTATTGTTGTTTTTCCCTCTCAATCTGGATGTTTTCATGTCAGTAAGTATCAATATAAACTGACATTATTATTTTTCACTGCTAATAGCCGCCCTTTTGCTTAACCATTCTCTTAGGAGTTTGGTTTGTTCCAATATTTTGTTACTATAAACATCAATAAAATGAACATTCATATATCTTTGTACCTATGTCTTTGAACACTTGCCTGATTATTTCTTTATGACTATTCCTAGAAGTTTCTTGCTGAGTTAAAGAATACATTTTGATAACTGTTACTTGACTGTCATCCAAAAAGATTGTTATACATTAAACATTCATAAAAAGTGTATAAGAGTGTTTGTTTCCCAACTTTCTTGTTATTTTAATTCACAGTTTAAAATTTAACAGAAGAACTAATTAGCACCTTGTTATCTTAAAATGTTTTAGTCGCAGCATTTTAAATTTAATAGATGGATTCCATAAAAATGGTGTCATGGATTTTCAAATTTATAATCCTGTTTTCATTTAAATAATTGGAATATAGTTCTTAACCAATTTTAAGGTATAATTATGAATCAACTACTGATAAAGGACTCAGATTACTGGTCCAAATCAGCAAAATATATATAGCAGATCCCATATTCAGTCAGTATACCTAATTTTTTTAAATGCCTAATAAGAAAATGCCTTATATTAGGAGCTACTTTTACATTATTAAAGTAATAAAGATGATGATTCAAGGTTCAAAGTTTACTCATTCTTAAAGGCATTAGTACCTTACTCAATGGCCAGTACTTAATTATCACTTTTTAGATAATAGCCACCAATTTTTTTGAGTTATTCCAGGGAGAACTTAGAAGAAATTTCATTAGTTTTTCTCTATAAGAAGGAACTATTCTTTTCAAGTTGGTTTTAATTATAAAGAATGATTTTCATGTACTTCAAAAGAAAACTTCTACTTGGAAAAAAATAAAAAGACCCAGTCGCCCTGTACTTTATGGACTTAATAAGACACTAATAAGAAATGTCCTGAAGATCTTAGTTCTCAGTTGAGCCTTGAATTATAATTTTCTTACATGTGAAAAAAAAAAAAAAGACTACAAGAACCATGTCTTTTTGTTTGTGTGTGTGTTTCTAAGATCACAATTTATTAAAGTTTTAGAACATATCAACCATGACATGGTTATAATTTATATTAGAACAAGTGGGTTTTTGGTCTATAATTCATAATTTCAAGACATTTTTCCATTGGAGTAATCGTATTTTCAAACTGCTCTTCTGTCACTCCTTAAAACTTTTCATCTTACGGTTCAATATCCTTATTTGTTCATAGCACTTACAGTAAAGAGGGTTTAAACTCTTCAGATGTCGCTACCCAGTTTGAGGAACAAGAGTGGAGAGCACAGGTCGGGACCAGTGCTGGTGGTGGCAGATGACCACATTCACTGCGTCTAGAAATTCATGGCAGCACGTGGGGCTATTGCTACTTTCTCAGTGGGATTCTCTCCAGAGTCAACAAAAGGCAAGCACTAGCCTTATTTAGAGAACAAAAACAGAAACTTAAAGATAAATTTTAGTTCAGTTCAGTCGCTCAGTCGTGTCTTACTCTTTGTGACCCCATGGACTGCAGCACGCCAGGCTTCCCTGTCCATCACCAACTCCTGGAGCTTAATCAAGCTCATGTCCATCGAGTCGGTGATGCCAAACTAAAGATAAATTTAGTTTACCCAAATTCAGACAGCTGGTACCCATCTTGACTCAAGATCCCAATTATGACAGGATACGTGAAAACGAAACCAGCACACCTGCTGCTTCTCCGGAGCCTGGTTTACTTTTCTTTTTTGTTTCTGGGAGAGGTTGGTACGGTCTTTGTCCCACAGGCTCATCACCTTGAATGGCTGTTAGGTCATGCATGCTGAAACTTCGCAAACGTTCAGTTATTGCTCCTTGGCTCTGTTTAACAGAGAAGCGATAGATCCAAGAAAGAAGGTGCATTTTAAAATACTTAATATGTTTGCATTTTAACTTTCCCCCAACATTTTATCATGAAGCTGATTCATTTCATAATGAAACTTTCAGAGAAGTTGAAAGACTTCTACCGTGGATACCCATATATCATTTATATTTTGCTGGATCTGGTTTATCACTAATTTACCATTTATCCAACCATCAATCAATTTTTAATGCATTTCAAAGCAAGTTGTAGACATCAGTACATTTCACTCCCAAACATTTCTGCTTTAAATTTAACTTGAAAATGTAAAAATAAATTAATAAATAAAGTACCATGAGCTTATCCTGACTATAAACATCATCCATAACATTGCTCTCTCCTAGAACTAGCACTTTGAGGCTTATGTTTATGATTCATAAGAACTTTTTTAAAGTAAAAGAGATGCTGTTTCAAAGCTAAGTCAAGTTAGGAATGGTAATGGCTTTACCTAGAACACCACACAAAAAAATTTAAGAGCCAAAGAATCTTGAATATGAAACGATATTCAGTTAATGAATTCACCATCTGGCAAAGCATATCTACTACTACAAAATTTGACTTAAAGCCTTAACAATATGGCACTTAACACTAGGCACAAGTGGGTATTTAAAGTTAACTAAAATTGAGAGAAAGAAGAAATTCAGCTCCTTAATTGCACGAGCTACATTTCAAATGTGGCTAGTGACAGTGCAGGTAGAGAGTATCTCCATCACTGCAGAATGCTCAGTGCTTTTCATCATTGCGCAGCTTTGAAAGGAACATTTCTGAACTTTTCAGACATAACTACATTTCCTCCCAAAGTATAAAGCTTTGTAAAGAGAAAAAAATAATTTCTAAATTTACCCACTTTGAAAATTTGCATAGCATACAGATGACTCATTTCTTATTTATAGATGGATTAAAAATATTCTTCTAAAGGTTTTTTTACACTTATTATTTCTTCTTCCCACACATATGAATTTATGATTGCCTCTACTTATAATGGTACTGTAGAAACTCATCCATATTGGTTCGTCTTTAAATTTCAAAGCCTAAGGCATTACAAACATCCCAATGTTACTGCTAATGTGTATTTTACATTGAAGAAAAATGTCTTGATTCATGAGTCTTAGATTAGCTCTTTAGTGATATCCTATTATGTCAAAACTGAACACCATTTCCATACCCCACTTAAGCCTTGTAATTTCTACGACAGTCTTTGAATTATGAAAAAGCATAATTAAAGGGTCTAGTGAAAAGTGAAAGTGTTAGTCGCTCAGTCATGTCTGACTCTTTGCGACCATAGACAGTAGCCTCCCAGGCTCCTCTGTCCATGGAATTCATCAGGCAAGAATACTCGAGTGGGCTGCCATTCCTTTCTCCAGGGGATCTTCCCGACCCAGGGACTGAACCAGGGTCTCCTGATTGCAGATGGATTCTTTACTGTCTGAGCCACCAAAAGGATCTATATTCTCAATAAAAGTAGCTGGATTCCACATATCTTTAAACATTCTTGACAAGGTTTAATTTATTATACTCTTTTTATCAGACATCATTTATTTATTAAATAGAGGATGACAAAGGACTTCAGACACACACTAAAAGGAAGTGACCAGTGCTCGTCTGAAACACATGCCTTGTTTTTGCAGAACTGTCATTTTCTCTGTTTCAGTCATTGGAGTTCTGTGTCCTCTCAGCAATTCTTGACTTTTTTTGCCATCGCCAAACAGATGGTAATACACATCCATAATATCCTATATTCTTAACCCTCAAACCCTCCCACTCAAGAAAGTACATCTCAGCATGCAAATAAGTCAAAGTACTGTTGAATCAGTCTAGCTTTACATCATCCACAGACTTCAGTATCTTTAATGATTATCATCAACTAATTACTTAGGGTGCATCTCACAAATGAACTCACATTAATGTTAGTTCTGTGGCTGTGCTTTATATATTTTGCCTCCGGGGTAAGATTTTAAGAAAATAGAAGAGAGGGACAAATCTTTGGCTTCTTCTCTTCTGAGTATACCTGGTACGGGGCTGATACTGAATATGTAATAAGTAAACTATTCTTTTTAAGCCTTTTTATTTTTTCATTACTCATGACTGCTACAGAGTTCTCTACAGACAGCAGCATGTTTGAATGTAAACACTAGAGTTTATATAGAGAGGTTCAGTACCAAACCACAAGTATGGTCATGGGTATCTACGGGGGTAGATTACACCATTCACTAGGATGTTGCTTCAGGGTTACATGAAAGGTGGGCCAGGACCAACACCGAGATGTGTGTGATCTATATACAGTCAGGATTTTAAGGCAGCTCTTTAGTAATCAGCCCTCTAGCCCTGGTATTATCAATCCTCAAAAAAAAAAAGGCCAGCTACCACACAGGGAAAAGCAAAATGAGGCTGTGTACCTTCCTTGAGGACTCACAGCACTTCAACAGTCATTATCACTTTGAAAAATCATTTCTTTTCACTGTATGTTTTCTAATGACCCCAGAATAAAAATAACATGGGGGGAAACTATTATACAACTGTGAACTTCAAAAATACTACATAAATTATAAGTATCCAATGTGACCACTTTAAAGGAGAGGTGTCACTATAAAATATCTGCATTTAAAGGCAGAGCTATTCCCTCTAATTTTTATATATTCTGTATAAAAAGTCCACTAATAAGGGAATTATGTTTGCAATAAAATGGTAGGAGAAAATGCCTCCCCTCCATCTCAGAATTCTAAATCATGCAAAATATGGGTGCAAGTGTGTACTATGGTTATAGTTAGACAGGGATAAGTATTAAAAAAATTAAACCAGTATAATGTTTAAGCAGATAAATTTCTTTATATTACAAAATTAGTCATAGATGGTATAGTGAATTTTTTTTAATTGGAGGATAATTGCTTTACAGTGTGTTGATTTCTGCTGTACAACAATGTGAATCAGCTACAAGTATACATATATCCCCTCCATCTTGAACCTCCCTTCTACCACCCCTCCGTCCCAGAAGTCATCACAGAGGGTATAATGAAGTTTCAATTGTTAACATAATACATTATAAGAATTTCTGACCTATTTCTTCATCATCTTTCCAGTATCTAAATCCCTTACTCCCATCATTAAAAGAAAATCTGTTTCTACATTTTGAGGGCACAAGCAGGAAATTATAGCCACTTACCAAAAACAATACTAAAAGGTATTTATATTTTGTTTAAATTAATAATGCTTGATTTATTTTCTTGCATTTGGTTTATACACTATTAAGCTAAAAAGTATAAGAAAAATGAAGACAGGTTCTAGTCTGCGGAGGACAATATGTGTGGAAACAGCAGTCTTAGTAAGTTGGAAGGGAGTTACTAAACACAAGGTAATTCTATATCCTGCATTTAGATCCTATTCTCTACAGAATTGTATATACACAGTGTATGTTAAATTTAGTCCTAAAAATCAAAGAGAAAATAACAGAAAGGTTATGATGAGAAAACAAAAGTCAAAGTAATTAAAAAGTATTCTGTAGAACATTTCACATCATTAGACGAAGTGTTCCTGTCTTCAGGGAGCTCAGAGGTCTCAGGGTTTGAATTTAGATGAGCCCGGAACATCTATTTAAGAAACTAAGAACGTGGTAAGGTTGGCTGGGTGGGAGGGCTGGGTTCAAGCTCTGCAAAGAGTGTTTTAGCCCAGAAGCAGCTTCCCCAGCTGGCCCCACACAGAAGCTCACTGATACCTGAAAATTTGCATGTCTACTCAAGTATCCAAGCCTATGGATGGCATCTGTAAAAACGGACCATGATGTATGACTCATTCTAACCTCTTTATACCCAACCATTCTGCTTTGTTTAAATATTTTGTTTCCTGGTTAAACATTATATTAAAATGACTATGTTGTTGTTTAGCCATTCAGTTGTGTCCATGGACTTTTGCAACCCTATGGACTATAGCCTGCTAGGCCCCTCTGTCCATGGGATTTCCCAAGCAAGTATACTAGAGTAGGTTGCCATTTCCTACTCCAGGGGATCTTCCTGACCCAGGGATTGAACCTGCATCCCCAGTACTGCGGGTGGATTCTTTACTGCTGAGCCACCAGGGAAGCCTCATGGAGGAATTTACTGTGTTTATCATTACCTTTGTATAAAATCTTCAACCTATCCTCAGAATTTTTAAATTAAGAATTAAAAAATATAATCAGCAATGCTTTGTAATCTTATAAGCATACTAGCAATTCTTTATGGAATAATTTTCAGGACACTGTTCAATAATGAGTAGTCATTAAGCTCTATTTCTTATTGATCCTTGACATACTACATTATAACTGAGAATAAGGATAGTCTGCAGTTTTTAGGGAAATGCCTTGTCCTTATAGATATTTAATACAATCTGATCAAGCCAAGAACGGACTGCATTTGCATTAAGCGAGTACTATATTTTCATGGTTTTAAGATTAAAGCAATATATATTTATTGAAGAATATTTGTAACAGAGAAAAATGTAAAAGAGAAAGATGATCTATAACCCATCACCCAAATTACCTGTACATATTTACATATTCTTTAAGCCTTTTCTGACTTACCATACTTTCACAGCAGGGTTTCTCGGCCTCAGCATTAGTGTGATTTTGGTCTAGATAATTTTTTTGTGTGTTGGGAAGCCATTCTGTAAGCAGCATACTTGTCCTCTCCCTAAGATGCCAGTAGTAGCACCTCTGCCTCAGCTGGGACAACTCAAAATCTCTCCAGACATTACCAAAATTGCCCCCAGTTGAGAACCATCATTTTCGAGTAGGAGTTTTAGAAGTCAGTTTTTACCCCTTCATTTTACATGTAAGAACATGGATACTTGGAGAGATCAGTGCAGATGACTGCCCTACATCTCATGGCTAATTAGTGACAGAATCAGGGCTAAAAAACGCTGACAACTCAACTGCTACAGAATTCAACTTTTATTATAACATTGTGCTTGCCTAGATTGCAGAGAAAAAAAAATATGATCTTTCTTCTCCATTGTCTGAAGAAGGGCTCTCTTTTTTTATACAGATGATACTAAGCAGCTGAATCTTCTCAAATTCTTTCACAAACAGAAAGCCCTTAAAACAGACAGCAAGATGTCAGGATTTCTGACCTAACCGTCATTATTTACAGTCAATAAGATTTCAGAAATTTTAACTGTAAGGCTCTCATTTCTGTGATAATTGATTTCTTTAAAAAATAATATCTGCTAAAGAATTCACCAAGAAAAGGCTGCTAGAGAAAATCCTAAGAGGTGCTTAATACGACTAACAGTTCTCTTCTTCATCTGTCCTTCATTCAGCAGGAGCGTTGCTCATCTGTACAAAAGCCGCCGGCATTTCTCATGTGAAAGCTATGGGACACTGAACATCCTCAGCAAAATCCTTGAGCTCCTTCATATGTTTGTGCTTTGCTCAGCCAAAATAAACTTGTACACTGACCTTGTGAACAGATGCCGGGTAATGAGGTCACAGAACTGAGTAACATTTTCAGAAAATTGCTTTACGGTGTAATAAATGTTCTGATTAGATTCCTAGTTTCATCTTTAACATGCTCAGGCGGTTCAATTTGGGAAACCTAGCCAGGGGTATTGCCAGTCTTTAAAGGTCACACTGAGAGTTCAGTATTTTCAGTCTGAAAGATATTTTTAACAAACCAAATATTGTAAAAAAAAAAAAAAAAAGTTTAATAATTCTCAAGTCTTACTATTAGCTTTCCGGCAGTTTCTCCTTAAACTTGACCTATTTCCTATTTCAGTTTCAATTTATTCTCCAGCAGGAAGTGTCTGGTTCAGTGAATCTTCCATCACAGTCAGTGCCTTTCCTTGACGTCTCTCGAGATGAAACTAATTTCCCCTACCTTAAAGCAGGCACAGTAAAACTTGAGGCAAATAGTGTTAACATTATGCTGTGTTCAGCATAGTTAATGATCATTTCTAATGAATAAAATCCAGTATGGCTGATGCCAACATTCCTCTGCTCATCGGGAGAATGATGAGGGTTGCCTCATCATATCAAGTTCACTATACACAGTGAACTCGACGACAAAAGGATCACAAGATCACAAGCAAAAAGAGAGAGTTCCAAAGTGAATTCAAGTTACAGTGGGTTTGTTTTGCAGTACTTAGATAATTTTTATGCTGTTTCCTGCCTTTGAAGTGGGGAGGTGGTTTTAATTTGTTAAATGTATAAATAAAGACAAGCAATAGATCACAAAGAAGCTAGAGAAATATAGGTATGGGATCACTTTTATAGTCTTTCTACAAAAAGGTGTTTCAGTAAGATAATGCTTATTTTACGTTTTATTTATTTTTTTTGTCTGCACCCTGAGGCTTTGGGATCTTAGGTCCCTGACCAGGGATTGAACTCTGGCCCTTGCAGTGAAAGCAGGAAATCCTCACCACTGGACCACCAGGGAATTACTAGATAATGCTTTTTTTTAATAGTGGAGGGCAAGGGGTAGGCTCTAAGCAACCAAATATGAGATAAAATTTTCAGTTAGTGGATACAGATATTCAGCTTGACAGTAGTGGCCTGAAAGGGTAGGGACTGTATCTGTTTTGTTCATTGCTGCATCCCAAGCACCTACCATCAGTAGGCATTAAATACAAACCTAGATGGTCAATACAGTAAATATCTGTTAAATAAACACATAGGATGTTAAATACCGATGGCAGCAAAGTATGTATAAAATAAAAATAAATGAAGGAATGAGGAAAGATAATCTGGTTGGGGTTTCTGGTTCCTCATGTAGAGGTTGGAAGTAGTAAGTCATAAAATAAATATCCCACAAAACAGTTACGAGTCTCACAGAGTAGATAGGATTATAAGCCATATTTAAGTGTTGAAGTGAAGAGGACAAATGAGATTTGTGTGTGTCTATGTTTCCTAAAAACAGTGCTCTAAAATGTCTAAAAACTAAATTTCAACATCAAAAACTGTTTAGGAATATAGACACATTTCAACATCAAAAATTGTTTAGGAATATAGACACACATAAAAATGTCTATATTCCTAAACAATTTTTGATGTTGAAATTTAGTTTTTAGTTTTTTGCCACAGAGTCAAGTTGAATGTTGCTTTTAAGTACGGAAAATTCAGAAAGCATCTTCTTGGGGGTGTAAATAAATAACATGTACTTGATTTGTGATGCTGCTACTGCTACTGCTAAGTCATGTCAGTCGTGTCCGACTCTGTGAGACTCCATAGACAGCAGCCCACCAGGCTCCCCCGTCCCTGGGATTCTCCAGGCAAGAACATTAGAGTGGGTTGCCATTTCCTTCTCCAATACATGTAAGTGAAAAGTGAAAGTGAAGTCGCTCAGTCTTGTCCGACTCTTCTCGACCCCATGGACTGTGGCCTACCAGGCTGCTCTGTCCAAGGGATTTTCCAGGCGAGAGTACGAGTGGCTGCCATTGCCTTCTCCATGATTTGTGATGCTAAATAATGCTAAATTTTAAAACAAAGAAAGCAAGAAACCTTTGGTCCCCTCTCTCCATCCCCCTGCAGGCAACCGCTTTAAAACCTCTGCTTTCTTCTGCAGCAGACCAGGACTTGAGTTCTGCTCTGCCTCATTTTCTCCTCCCTGCCATCGTCCCAAAGCAGAAGTTAAGTAAAAGGCTGATGGTTATTTGGAAAGTCACACTCAGAACCTTCTGAAGCTGAAGCCTGTTTTCTTTCCACATACTACACACCAAAACCAATAATGCCATGGGATTTAAAATCAACCACACTAATTGCTACATGCAAAGAAATCCAAAAGCCGTAATGCGAATTTTCACATAAGGCATTCCTTTGATAATTGGGCTTGCAAAACACAACACATGACATTAGTAACTGGCTAAGTAAAATCTTAAGTTTTAAGAACAGAAATTTTTCATGCCTTATTTTGAATAAGCAGTTACCTCAAATTGGTTGAAGTATGGGTGCAGAAGTAAGCCAGAAATCCTACCAAGATATTGCCATGGAGAGAGAGAGGGAAAAAAACAGCAAAGACAGAGAAAGAGAGAATGGTCATCTTTACTAAAGGTTATTTACTCAAAACTATCTTAAGGTTATAAAGTAGGAAGATTACGACAAAATGACATTTTTCCAGTATGTTTTATTTACTATCTCTCATTCTGTCATCAGTTAAGAGTTCAAAATATCCAACAATCATAAAAGATGTGTTAAAATATCTTTAAAATAGTCTACTTGTTGTTTTCTAATATTACAAAAATAAACAGAAGGTAAATTTGTGCCAAAATTTATAATGACCTGAAATAAAAAGCCACCCTACTTTGTTCACTGGCAATGTGACACTGGATTTAAAAAAAAGGTAAATAAAAAATTACCTTCACTGCTGCAGTGACGGCAGCAGTAGCTGCTAAATTTAAACCTTGCCGCCCAAAGTTTACCATAGTTTCATAGCCTCGTTCTTTTGCTTGGACAATATAATCATCAATTTCCTGGGGAAAAAAAAAATCAAGTGCGTAGATATTAATTTTATTTAAAAAGAACGTCAAGAAGCTGAAAACTAGGACTTTCCCCCCTAATATAAGAGTTTTACTCATTTTATAGCATGCAACATGTGATGATGAAACACATTTCTAACAAATGATTTGTGGAAATAATTTATACATCTTACCCTTTCCTTTGAAGAAAGTAGTGGATGAAGGAATTTTCTGTATATTAAACTTGCTCCTCTGGTATAAGGAGAGAGTAGCCATATGACAAAAGCAATCTTAAGCTCATAGTAGAGGGGGAACCTGACAAGAAAATATTTGAAAAGGATGCTGGTGAAAATAAACTATAGACAATGAGGAAATCACATACACAATTTTTTTTTAAAGTTCAGTCTCTGTGTTACGCTTTCACAGGTAAGAAGTTGTAATAAGGAAAACAACTATGTTTGAACTGACAAATTAATCTCACTAATTATATAGATCAGAGCAGCCTGTCCCCTCGCAGCGATTCACAACTTCTAGCTCACAGTTGTTCCATTCATGTACATTAAAAAAAAAAAACCACAAAACTGTTTACTTTTTGGCGGCAGCTCCGTGGATGTTGGATCTTAGACCAGGGATCAAACCTGCACCCCCTGCATTGGAAGGGAGAGTCTTAACCACTGGACTGCCAAGGAAGTCCCAGGATTGCTCTCTATCGGCAAAGACAGACGAGCTGCCAGACTAACTGGAGCAGTTCAGAGAGGCCATTCGGTTCAGGTTCAGTTCAGTTCAGTCGATCAGTCGTGTCCCACTCTTTGCGACCCCAGGGACTGCAGCATGCCCAGCCTCCCTGTCCATCACCAACTCCCGGAGTTCACTCAAGCTGATGCCCATCGAGTCGGTGATGCCATCTAACCATCTCATCCTCTGTCATCCCCTTCTCCTCCTGCCTTCAATCTTTCCCAGCATCAGGGTCTTTACAAATGAGTCAGCTCTTCGCATCAGGTGGCCAAAGTATTGGGGAGTTTCAGCCTCAGCATCAGTCCTTCCAATGAACACCCAGGACAGGTCTCCTTTAGGATGGTCTGATTGGATCTCCTTGCAGTCCAAGGGACTCTCAAGAGTCTTCTCCAACACCACAGTTCAAAAGCATCAATTCTTCTGTGCTCAGCTTTCTTTATACCAACTCTCACATCTATACATGACCACTGGAAAAACCATAGCCTTGACTAGACGGACCTTTGTTGGCAGAGGTCATTAAAAGCATCTAACCAGGACAGTAAGGTGTACCCACTGTGTCTGCAGAGCCTAGCTGCCATGGCATTAGCAGGACATACCTCCCAAGCGTTAGGTGTGTTTTTAGGCATTTATAAGCTCCAAGTGTGCAATGTTACCCCACATGCACATAGCCTTCTCTTAGAGCTCCCAGAAATCATCCCCTCCAATTTCATTTGGCCAGAACTGCAGCAATTGACAGACCTAAATTGTTCACTTGAAAGGAGAATGGAATTGCCATTGTGGTAACCTGGAAATTAGGGTTATATACCCGTGCCCCTTCCCACTTGGGTTTTTCAGCATCTCCTCCCATAGGCGGACTACACTTCCTCAAGCAAGGACCATGGGTTTAGTCATGTGACCTGCTCTGGGCAACAGAATGTGAGTGCAACATATGTTAAATGCAAAGAAAAGCTTTAAATGTCCTTTGACTCCCTCACTTCAACACCCCCAAACCTCTTGCTTTCAAATTCTGCTTTCTGTCGTGAGAATATCTGCTTCTTCAGGCTTGGTCCATGAAGAAGACACTTAAAACTGAGCTGAGCTCAGCAAGGCTGGCAGCTGACCATTTGTCTTCATATACCCTGAGCAAGAAATGAATATTTGTTTTTTAACCCATTGTGCTTTTAGGGTGCTTTGTTGCCATAGCAAAAGTTAAGTAAAACAGCACAAGGGAACACGCATCCCGTGGTCTATACACTACTAAGAGACATGATAAAAAATCTGGGCTCTTCTGATGACACAGGTGAGCAGGGGGCAGTGAGGGCTGACAACTGTATAGATGATGAAGGGTTTCTGCACACTGCAGTTACAGAGGAGTCTCTGGACTTTCCTTGCTCATGACAAGTTTTTTCTACCTTGTTTACTTTTTAATAGTGTATATACATACATTTGCAACCAGAAAAAAAGAGATGCATTTAAATAGAGAACATGGACACTTAAAGAAACCTAGCATGGTTTAGAATCTGTTCTGCCACTTAAAAACAAACAAACAAATAAACAAACAACCCTTTCCAAACCCCTTCCCAAAACATAACAGATAAATGAACTATGGGACAGAAGGAGGAAGAGAAAGATGGATGCAGATACAGAGAAGTTGATATATAAGGGCTGGTTGTGAAGAACATTTAAGTCTCATGACTTCTATTTTTTCTGAGCCATCCAATGTGACCTACTGTGCTATGAGAATATGATGAGACTTACAAAGTCAGAAAGACAGTTAAAGCAGAGAACAGTAAAGATTTGAAACAGAAACAGGAGGGAATGGAAGTAGCCACAAGCCAAAAAACAAGTAAAAGGAATGGTGACTTTCAAATTGATACCTATATGAGCAACTGAGAAAAGAGGAGTGTGTCTGGGCTGATTTAAGTTGGGGGTTTGTGCAGTAAGGGTGGCTGAAGATAGTGGCAAGGTAGCAAAAGTTTAGAGTTTGAAAAAACAACTTCTCCAAGTGATGGCAAGGCATAGTTGGAAATAAACTACTGAAATATAGCACAAGGAGATTCAGGTTGTTCCACTAAGTGTGACTTCTCAGTATATATTCGATTCTTGAGGATAGAAACATGCTTCAATTCTGCCTCATGCTGTTTGGAACAGGGCAGCCACAGAGCTCGTGTTGGGAGTGGGTGGTGGCTGTGTGGACTTGATGTCATCCAGTTTGAATGTTTGTGGATGAGAATTTTAAGGGTGTGAGGGAAGTGCTAAAACCAGAAGCTGTGGGCTTCAAAAGGGGAGTTTGCTTAGGAAATATTAATAAAGAAAAAACAGTGTGAAGTCATCAGAGTGTGGAAAAAAGATAATGACAACCAAGTTTTCTCTGTTCCGAGATCCTGGGATGTGTGTGGGAGAAGGGCGGGAGGAAGCGGCATGTGGGCGGGAGGATGAACTGCCTTTCCGTGGGGGATTCCATAAGGAAGGAAATGTCCTTGTGGGGAAACCAGGTAAAGGAAATGATACAGTGGATAATTAGGTAGACTGAGGAAATTCATTCAGTTAGGGATGGACTTCCTTGGTGGTCCAGTGGTTAAGAATCCTCCTTGCACTGCAGAGGACACAAGTTTGATCCCTGTTTGGGGAACTAAGATCCCACATGTCACAGAGCAACTAAGCCCACGTGTCACCAGGAAAGATCCCCCGCGATGCAACAAAGATCTCACATGCTGCAACTAAGACATACATAGCCAAATAAATAAATAAACATTTTAAAAATTTATTTAAAAAAAAACCTCTTCGTTTACTGCAAGAGCAGGATAAGAGTGGAGGACACCAGATAAGAGTCTACATTATGGATATTTCTCAGTGCTAGAACTTACCAAGCAACTGTTTGATCTGCTACTGTTTCAATTACGGTATACAGGGCAAAGACAATCCAGTACATCATCCATCGAACCTGCAAATGACAAAAATACTTATGAAATAATAGACCAAAATTATTTGCGACTGAAGAGTTGCATATATCATACAGAGTATGTTGGATTAAATGAATAAGGCGATGGTTTAATTCTCAACAGGTTTTATGTCTGACTTCCTCACGTCACCATATCAGTTGTCCTGGGATACAAGAACTGAAGGATAACAAACCTCGAGGCTTAATACAGTATAATGTAGGAACCTAAATGAAAAAATAGGACATATTTTTCTTAACTGGAGGAAAAGTCTTTAAAAGATCTTATTACATGCTTCTTTATGAAGACTATTAACTGTTTAATTATTATAGAAACCCTATAGTATGACATGACCACATTTAATCTTTATTAGTCTTTTAAATCTTGCATTCTTTATTTCTCAATATATCAGCCTTTGGAAACCAAAGACTGATCCTGGATTTGCTACATCCATAATGCTCGTCACCCACTTTGAAAGTCTAAGGTTAGTACCTTCTTCCTCCTTCCCTAAATGTAAGCCTCTAATCTTTTACATATCCTTTTCCTTCTTCTACTCTAATCCTGTAAGAGGCGATGCAACAAACCAAATATTTGTGTTCCCTCAAAATTCGTATTTTGAAATCCTAACTCCAGATGTGGGAGGTTCTAGATCATGAGTCCTCACGAATGTGACTGGTAACACAGCAAAAAGATGGCCATCTATCAACCAGGAAAAGGGCCTCATCAAACGCAGAATCTACCCGCATTTTGATCTTAGAAGTCTTAGCCTCCTGAACTGTGAGAATAAATTTCTGTTGTTTATAAACCAGTCTATGTTATAGCACTCTGAATGGACTAAGAGAGTAATTCAGGATATTTTTACCTCTTGTCTGGACTAGAGCATCCTATGAGGTCCCTGAGACTCTGTGTCTCTGTAGCAATCCTTCTCACAGAATGGTGCCATATTCATTTTTCTTGAACTCATTCTCATAAATTTAAACCTTTCCACCTCCCTAAGCACACAGACTCTTTTATCACTCACACAGGTTGGATTTTGGTTAAGGGTTAAAATCTCTGCTTTCTCAATAATATAATTACAGCTAACACAAAAAATCATGCCGACTATAGACCAGAGACTGTTCTAAGAGCATCACATGTATTAATTCACTTATCCCCCACAATAGCGTTATGAAATAGACTACATAAGTATATAAGGAACTGGTAGCACAGGCAGGTATTCAAGTTCATTTAGACAGAATTTGAATTCAGGCTGCCTGACTTTCGAATTGGTGCTATTATCAAATTTTACCATGTACAGAAAGGAATGTGAGGAATTGCTGAACGTGAGGTCCAAGAATAACCACTACTTCCCTATTCTCATCACAGTAAGATGACAAAAAAAAATTAGGTCTCTATAATTATTTTAAAAATTGACCTATTTAGTTTTAATGCAGATGCTTCTTTGGGTATTTTACAAATATGAAACTATAATTCAGGTAGCTTTAACAGTTTTCTGTTTGGAAAAATCAATTAATAACAGCCATGAATAACTTTTGAAACAATGTGTTGTGACATATGAAGAGTAATTTACCTTGTGTGTGTGTGTGTGTGTACATGTGTGTGTGTGCACTGTTGCTCAGTCATGTCTGCCTCGGGACCCCACAGACTATAGCCCGCCAGGCTCCTCTGTTCAAGGGATTTCCCAGACAAGAATACTGGAGTGGGTTCCCATTTCCTTCTTTAGGGGATCTTCCCAACCCAGGGATTGAACCCATGTCTCCTGTGTCTCCTTTACTGCAGGCAGATAGTTTACCATTGAGCCGCCTGGGAAGCCCAATTTACTTCACTTAAGAGCTTAAAAAACTGCCCGAAGCAAATAGCACATTGCTGCTGCTGCTAAGTCGCTTCAGTCGTGTCTGACTCTGCGCGACCCCATAGACGGCAGCCCACCAGGCTCCCCCATCCCTGGGATTCTCCAGGCAAGAACACTGGAGTGGGTCGCCATTTCCTTCTCCAATGCATGAAAGTGAAAAGTGAAAGTGAAGTCGCTCAGTCGTGTCCAACTCTCAG
>SJYQ01010908.1:30892-101885 GCA_006410935.1 Redunca redunca
TCCTCTTCACTTTCTGCCATAAGGGTGGTGTCATCTGCATATCTGAGGTTATTGATATTTCTCCTGGTAATCTTGATTCCAGCTTGTGCTTCTTCCAGTCCAGGGTTTCTCATGATGTACTCTGCATGTAAGTTAAATAAGCAGGGTGACAATAAACAGCCTTGACGTACTCCTTTTCCTATTTGGAACCAGTCTGTTGTTCCATGTCCAGTTCTAACTGCTGCTTCCTGACCTGCATACAGATTTCTCAAGAGGCAGGTTAGGTGGTCTGGTATTCCCATCTCTTTCAGAATTTTCCACAGTTTATTGTGATCCACACAGTCTAACGCTTTGGCATAGTCAAGAAAACAGAAATAGATGTTTTTCTGGAACTCTGTTGCTTTTTCCATGATCCAGCGAATGTTGGCAATTTGATCTCTGGTTCCTCTGCCTTTTCTAAAACCAGCTTGAACATCAGGAAGTTCACGGTTCACGTATTGCTGAAGCCTGGCTTGGAGAATTTTGAGCATTACTTTACTAGCGTGTGAGATGAGTTCAGTAAAGTCAAGTACTTACCTAGTTTTCAAATTCATTTTATTTATTTTTATTTGTTAATTTTTGGCTGCGCCAGGTGTTAGTTGTGCCATGTGATCTCTCAGTTGCAGCATGTGGGATCTAGTTCCTTGGCCGGGGATAGAACCTGTGCCCCTTGCATTGACAGCACAGAGTCTTAGCCACTGGATCATCAGAGAAGTTCCTCAAATTCATTTTAAAACTCACCAAATATATAAGTGCTTTCACGTATATAATGTTTATCTCTAAAAAAAAAAAGACTATATTTATTTATTTAAAAAGAAGAAGAAAGCTTTTTCTTTATTCAACTCGGAAAGCTTTACTCAACTTTTTCTTAAAAGTCTTTTTGACCCCAGGGAAATTGAATTATCTAACAAGGTTAGATAATGCTTATGAGCACTAAGATGGATACACACACACAAATATCCTACTTTTGGTTCATCTTTCAAATAAAACATAATTTAGATAATTCCTAAGGACTCAGGTGGGATCACCACATCGAATACTCATTGATACAGCTATAATAAGCTTTACCTACATCACATAACTAGAAACAGGAACATAACAGCTTTTGTCCTCAAGGATTTAACATTTTATTAGAGAGAAAAACAAGTAAATAACAGTGATAAACAAAATGTTCTGCTGTTTTTACTGCATTAGATGCCCTAGTTCCCAGTATGAGTCAAGAGCACAAGAGTTTGAAGAAAGCTTATTAAAGGGACTATTTATACAGGTGTGGGCGAAGTTCAAGAAAACCAATAAAGAATAGTGGTTCACCATTGAGCTAGCGACAGCAGGAACTGGCATTACTTGCCTGGTGTGAAGAAGGGTGGACAGGGACAGGTTTACTGGAATCCAGACAGGGTAACCACCAAGGTGTGGTCTCAGGGGGACACTCACAGCAACCCCTGGTGGCAGGGAGGAAGCTGACCTCATGCTCAGCCAGCCTTCTGATGTTCCGCAAGAGTCTCTCATGAGCCAAACCTAAAGGGAAGTCAGAAATGGCGCAGTCTGTATGGATCAGCTTCCTGGGCCCTAAGCAAGGCAAAGAAAGGTGGGACGTGGAGGAGAAACTCCACTGGAGGGGCAGGTGCAAGGTCCCAGCACTATGCAGCCTCTCAACTCTTGGAAATACATCAGCAATCAAAATCATTCCTCGCCACTTCCACAGACACCTCACCAGTCCAGATGACGATCATCTCCTGTCCAGATTATTCTCAGTGTCCTAAGTGATCATTCTGCTTTCCTGGGTCTTTTTGCGTATATCACTCAGAGTGTCTCCTTAGAGAGCAGGTCATTGTTGTTATTGTTCGGTCACTAAAGTCATGTTCAACCTCTTTGTGAACCCATGACCCGCAGCACACCAGGCTTCCCTGTCCTTTACCACCTCCTGGAGTTTGCTCAAATTCATGTCCACTGAGTCAATGATGCCATCCAACCATTTCATTCTCTGTCGCCCCCTTCTCCTGTCTTCAATCTTCCCCAGCTTCAGGATCTTTTCTAATGAGCTGGCTCGTCACATCAGGTGGCCAAAGTATTGGAATTTCAGCATCAGCATCCATCCTTTCCATGAATATTCAGGACTGATTTCCTTTAGGATTGACTGATTTGATGTACTCGTTGTCCAAGGGACTTTCAAGAGTCTTCTCCAACACCACAGTTCAAAAGCATCAGTTCTTAGGCACTCAGCCTTCTTCATGGCCCAACTCTCACATCCGGACATGACTATTGGACTACATGGTCATTCCTCTGATGAAACTCCTCTGTTGGACCCCATCAGAATTCTTACCTTGGCCTACAAGGCTCTGTGGTTCTGGCTCCAGCTGCCTCTGGCCTCATCTGCTCTGTTCCTCCTTCCCCTGTTCTGCTTCATTCACATCAGGCCCTTTTACTATCCTTCCTGGGTGCAGAAATGTTTCTGCCTCAGGGCCTTAGTACTTGCTGTCTCATTGTCTGAAATGCTCTTCCCTCAGTTATCCATGTGGATAGCTTTCTCACTTCCCTCAGGTCTCTGCTCAAATATTTATCTGAGAGCCCTTTCTTCACTATCCTGTTTAAAATAACAATGTCCTTCTAACTCCCTTATCATGACTTATTTTTCTCTTTAGCATGTATCACAGACACATCTAACAAATACTAAAATGCTTTCCTTGCCTTTCCTTACTAAAATGTAAATTCCAAGAGGACAAAGCTTTTATTTTGTTCTGCTCAACCCTCTGTATCTGCAGAGAAGGAGCTCAGTAAATATATGAATTGTTGAATGAATATGGAACCACACAGAGCTTAGTGTCCTCCTTTCTGTAAAGACTGCAAAAAGCTTAGACAAGAAGTAAAAACGTGACAATTGAATATAAAGGAGTCTTTTGAGGCCTGGTTGAAAAAGAAAAATGGGGGGAATAAAAAATAGCATGAGGCTAAATGAAAGCATGCTTATAGCCTCAAGGATTGAACATTTTACTGGAGAGATAATGAGATTCAAATTATGAGGAAGCAGGAATACTTAATGGGAATGAGATCTTGTATGAGATAGATAAGAATAAGATGAGAAAGAAGAGTGAGATCAAGAAAGAAGCTGGGGTGCATCTTGCTCTGAGATAGAATCAAAAGGAGCGTGGCCATGTTGGGAAGAGGCTGAAGTGGTTCTATAGGTGAGGACCTCTGTCTTTACTCTGCAGTAGGAGGGCAGGTCATTTTTAACGCTGGGGATGGGTGGGAAGGAGAGTGGATTTCAAAAGAGTAGTAAAGATTTATGAAATTTGTTTATATGGATGGAATCGGGATCTGCCTAGGGTAGAGATGGAATAAATTATGTGACCAGCAATGCCCTCGGCTTCTCTGGGTATCAGAGAGAGGTGGCTGCAATGAAAGGTCTGGGATGGTGAAACAGGACGGGGTGGAGGTGACAGCTTGCTGTTCATAAAAAGGCAAATAACAGAGATTGGCTGGGGAGTCGCCCAGCCAGAGCTAGCGCTTCTCAGTCCATTTCTGAAAGAGGTAGGGCCATGTGCCCAGTTCCCGCCAACAGAATATTAGCTGAGGCTTTTGAGAAGTGAGTGCGTCTCCCCACAGGCTCTTCTTGTGCCCTGTGGCTGGGAGGGCAGGGAGCAGAGTAACCCTGGAATCTTCATATTACAGATGGGCAGAGCCCCATTTCTTC
Organism: Redunca redunca; assembly: GCA_006410935.1. Taxonomy (NCBI): domain Eukaryota; kingdom Metazoa; phylum Chordata; class Mammalia; order Artiodactyla; family Bovidae; genus Redunca; species Redunca redunca. The sequence continues at coordinate 34,602 of SJYQ01010908.1, forward strand.
TCACTTGGTTGCTTGAGAAACATTTCTCGATGAAGTCAACACTAACCTGGGCTGCTATGCTAAAGACAAGTATGTTTTTATATTCCCTCTGCCATTGCATTTTTGTTTCAGCTTACGAATCTGCCTCCAATGCAGGAGACACAAGAGATGTAGGTTTGATCCTTGGGTTGGGAAGATCCCCTGGAGTAGGAAATGGCAACCCACTCCAGGATTCTTGTATGGGAAATTCCATGGACAAAGGGGCCCGGCGCACTACAGTCCAAGGGTTGTAAAGAGTCAGACATGACTGAGTGAGCAACTTACCTGCTTACTTATAATTACAGCAGCTTAGCCTACGCTAATATAAAAGGTTATCATCCTCTAACCTCTGTGGGGACTGAAAGAGCCATGGTTCCAGAATTAGGTGGACATCAGTCAAAGTACTGGTGGCTGCAACCTGTGACACGGCTAACGCCCTGGTTGGCACTGATGGATGCTACTACCACAATGACCTGGAAATGGAGAAGAGGAGTATCATTTTAAGAAACTCTGCCTGAGATATCCCCAGGGGACTCTCAGAAATCCTGGGGGGATTCTCCTGGTGGTCCAGTGGCTAAGACTCTGAGCTCCTAATGCAGGGGGCTCGGGTTCGATCCCTGCACAGAGAACTAGATCCCACATACTGCAATTAAGACCTGGGGTAGCCAAAAAAAAAAGTATTTGAGAAGAAACTGGAAGATAGGCAAGATTGATGTTCTCATGCAGCAGATGGGCAAAGCCAGAGAAATAGTATTTTAAATTACTTTCATTATCCTTTGGCTAGTGCGGCCTCTACCTGTATAAAATTGTTATTGTCTGTAATGTCAGTACCTGTGACTTACAGAAATCCCTTGGTACTTTCAGTAGGCCAAGAAATCAGATACAGACGCTCATTAGAAATATGCATAAAGTTTAAAATAATTATTTTCTGAGTGGTAAGCCAAAATATTCAGAGAGTAAAAGGCATAAAAGTCAGTGGGCAGACTACATGAAAACCAGTTGTTCAATGGCCTATTTTGCTGACTTTGGTTTTGTTTTCCCAAGAGTATACCTAATGATTATTACAGTACCTGGCACAAAATAAATGTTAAGAAATATTTATTGAATTATTAGTGACCTGGGCTAACTTATGAACAGTAATATAATTTCCTTCTTTTTCCTAATTACTTTGTAATAAAGTTCTTTTGAAGTGGTCACAATAAAATGGCAATCATTTATCAATCTTGGGACACACTTTCCCTACCATATTTTTCATAACTAGAGAAATGTGATGAATGTTTTTAAAAAATAAATATTTGCAAATAAAAATTACCCAAATGAAATGTTAAAATCATTTAAATATCAAAATAAATTTATTTTCTAAGAAAATATAGTTTGGCAAGTTCTTTCGAAAACAGTCATCTGTGATATAAAACCACAGTATCTAAAATTACATTCTCGTTTATACAGTGCATGGATTAGATTATCCTACTTAACAAGCCAGTACTTGCTTTATTACTCAAAATCCAGAAGGCTTTTGTAAGACTTAGCATTTCACAAACCCAGACAGTCATGTGATAGCATTCTTGCTTTACTCTCTCAAAGGAATTAGGATATTTTAAGCCTGAGTGAATATGTAAAATGAATGTACTCATAGGCTAAACTTACTATCAAAAGACCATGCTCCATTTAATAAGTATTCATTTACCTATTCCTGATGCCAAAAGAAAAGTAGGCCTCATTTCATGGTTTTTAAACATTTTTCAATAAAACAAGTTTTTATGATTCAATATTCTGAGACGGAATTTGCAATGCAATTGATTTAGATCCCAGGATATACAGATAAAGCAAATAAAAAGTAAACTATAACTGTAAAATAGTCCTCCTGATTTCCATCACAGAAGTTGAGAGCAATGGACTGGTATACTTATACTGAGGAATATCCTATTCTGATGTGAGGCTCATTGCTGTACATTCACAAGTTACGGTGAACTGTGGTGAGGGCGTATTAATTCAAAGGCATCTTTCTCAAATTGTCTCTTTACATAACTTATTCTTGCTATGCTATGAGCACTGTGGTATTATGATAACCATGACATTAACAATAATGTATGTTAAATGAACAATGATGTATGTTAAATGATATTTGTTGTTCCGTCGCCTGGTCATGTCTGACTCTGAGACCCCATGAGCTGCAGCAGGTCAGGCCTCCCTGTCCCTCACCATCTCCTGGAGTTTGCTCAAGTTCATGTCCATTGCTTCGGTGATACCATCCAGCCATCTCATCCTCTGTCGTCCCCTTCTCCTTCTGCCTTCAATCTTTCTCAGCATCAGGCCTTTTCCAGTGAGTCAACTGTTCCCATCAGGTGACCAAATTATTGGAGCCCCAGTTTCAGCATCAGTCCTTCCAATGAGTATTCACTGGAATACTCAGTGAGGGTTGATTTCCTTTAAGACTGACTGGTTTGATCTCCTTGCACCACAATTCAAAAGCATCAATTCTTTGGTGCTCTGCCCTGTTTAAGGTCCAGCTCTCACAACTGTACGTGACCACTGGGAAGACCAAAGCATTGACTACACAGGACCTTTGCCAGCAAAATGATGTCTTTGCTTTTTAACACACTGACTGTCTAGGTTTGTCATAGCTTTCCTGCCAAGAAGCAATCATCTTCTAATCTCATGACTGCAGTCACCATCTGCAATGATTTTAGAGCCCAAGAAGTAGAAATCTGTCACTGCTTCCACCTTTTCCCTTCTATTTGCCATGAACTGATGGGGCGGGATGCTATGATCTTAGTTTTTTTAATACTGCGTTTTAAGCCAGCCTTTTTGCTCTCCTTCTTCACCCTCACCAAGAGGTTCTTTAGTTCCTCTTCACTTTCTGCCATTAGAGTGGTATCATCCACACATCTGAAGTTGTTGATGTTTCTCCCATCAATCTTGATTCCAGCTTGTGATTCATCCAGACTGGCATTTTTCATGATGTGCTCAGCGTATTAGTTAAATCAACAGCGTGACAATAAGCAGCCTTGTGGTTTAGTTGCACTTGTGCAAGTACAACTAAGTTGCACATGCACAACGACAAAAAAGATATGTTAACTTGACACATGGTACTCTGGGGCTATTACAAACAAAATGCTTTGACATGATGTAGTCATAAACCTGGATGTCAAGGCATTCCTACGCAGAAGCAGCTTTCATGGGAGGGATGAGCAAAAGAAGACATGTATATGAATAATAAGTGATTACCAGCACAAGGTTTGATCCAGCATACGACTAGTAATATTTTAATATACTATATGTTATTCATTTGCCTTATATGAATGACATTGTTTCATATCCAAAGGAAAGCCTTCCTAATTGCCTCCACCCCCTCCAAAGGTCATATATAATCTCTGTGCATATATAATTTACTTTCCCTTGCAGTGTATCTGTGTAAAGGTTTGTATAACATCTGCCTCTGCCTTTTGACTATTACAACCAATGTTGTTTTTCAGTTGCTAAGTCGTGTCCAACTCTTTGCCACCCCATGGACTGCAGCACGCCAGGCTCCCCTGTCCTCCTTTATCTCCCAGAGTTGGCTCAAATTTGTGTCAATTGAGTTGATGATGCTGTCCAACTATCTCATCCTCTGTTGCCCCCCTTCTCTTCCTGCCTTCAATCTTTCTTAGCATCAGGGTCTTTTCCAATGAGTTGGATCGACACATCAGGCAGCCAAAGTATTGGAGCTTCAGCTTCAGCATGCGACCTTCCAATGAATATTCAGGACTGATTTCCTTTAAGGTTGATTGCTTTGACCTCCAATAGGGACTGAAACTGTCTGGTTCATCATCCTGTTCCTAGGACCTAGCCATCCCTGTACCTAATAAACCAAATACACAGGAAGGCTTTTACTGAACAGTTTCTTAATGTTAAGGTCTGAATTGATGACAAATTCAAACAAATAACTCTAGACTGCAATGAGGAATTCATAACATATAACATAGTCTATTTTATCAAAGCTGTTTTCAAAGTTATCAGATATTAAACAACTTTCCAGTGTCTCTTAATTTCAGATTATTTGAATCATAGGCAATTAATGCTGGTTTTTCAGAAAAAATGAAAAATTACATATGCCTAATGATTTCAATTATAACCATACTAAGTAAATCCAGAGCATAAAATGCTAAAATATGCTTCACTGGGGAAAAAAAATCTTTGCTGAGTCTGAAAAGAAATAAACACTGCTGAATTTCAGACCACCCAAAGAGAACTTTATTTTCTGACCATTAGTTATTCCCTCAAGTCAGCTCACCCAAAAGATTCATTCTACACCACACTTCAGAGACAACAGAGAGAACTTCTAATAGAGATTTCTTTAGAAACAGGATCGAGTTGAAAAGGTTTCTCTTGTTTCAGTAACATTATGCAATAATTTGGTTATTTCATAATGATTTTTCCCCATTAAAAACAAAGAGGAACAAAATGTGAGAAATCAAACAGAAAAACGCCCTTTTTTATCCAACCCAGATGGCTCAATTATGGGATTTTTCCCAGAGCTGTGCCAAGTTAGAAGCATGCTTGAAAATAAGCTAGCTGAAGTTCAATCCACAGTGAATACAGACATTGGTTGAAATACTTTTTCCTTAAAAAAGAGGGAGCATGCATTGGGGTAAGTATGTTAGACTAGGATTGATTTGCATTTCCCTGGCTTTGGGGTGCTTCCTCCCTCACGGCCCTACTGTCTTAACTTTCTATAGCTTGCCAGGAACTAGGATGTTTGGGAGTCAGTTATATTAATACTTTCAGATGCTGAACTTGCATCATGGTTTACCTGCAGTTTCCAGACATCACTGCCAAAGACCTCACAGAATATCCTGTTGTTTTGAGGAGGAAAGTCTCATATTATACAGATGTATTTGGTCTTAAAATGAATTAAAATGGGGTGGCCTGCAACTTGAAATGGACACTCTTTCACAAGATTACCTTGGTTTTTCCTCAATGCTCTTGAGTCACAGAAGCCCCATGTATCTCATCCCTGATCCCATGTAAGTTTGAGGAACTTGAGAGAAGGAAAAAACACAAAAATGTTTAAAAGCTAGATGATAATTAATTTAAAAGGAGTGTTGAAAAGAGCAGGAACTGCTTATGGGAATTGTTCCCAGGAGCAGAATTTAGGAAAGAATGACCTCTTAGTACAAAATAACTCTGCATCCACACTGGCTGATAATTCGCACTTCACTTTTTCAATTATTTGAAGTCTTATAGATTCATTTGGAATAATAAATATTTGTAGAGACACAGTTCACTTTTAATAGAACCGCACAGAATTTCTCGTGGATTTTAGCATGGGACAGAGCCTATGCAGATAGAAAGGAGTAAACTGGGTTAAACGGCTATCCTAATGATCATGCTTCCACACTAAACTGTCATCTTACCTTCTTTTATCCCCTTAGTGTTCCCAAAGTCTTGGGCCACTGCATTTCCAACCTGAGGCATTCCCAATGGCTGGCACCACTTCTTAGGCACCTAGGTCCCCTAGTTTCTCATGAATCTTTACGCAGTCAATTCCACCTTGCTATTTCTACACTTGAACTAATACAGCCACTGAAAGGTATACTCTTTTTTCCAGATGACTGGCAAGATTATGACTAACACAGTAGATGAAAACTTTCCTTCTTCAAGTAAAAGATACCACTTTCTTTATACAAGTTGTAGCTTTATAGGCTCAATAGCATATGTCATGGAGAAGTTGATGGCACCCCACTCCAGCACTCTTGCCTAGAAAATCCCGTGGATGGAGGAGCCTGATGGACTGCAGTCCATGGGGTGGCTAAGAATCAGACATGACTGAGCAACTTCACTTTCACTTTTCACTTTCATGCATTGGAGAAGGAAATGGCAACCCACTCCAGTGTTCTTGCCTGGAGAATCTCGGGGACAGGGGAGCCTGGTGGGCTGCTGTCTATGGGGTTGCACAGAGTCAGACACGACTGAAGCGACTTAGCAGCAGCAGCAGCAGCAGCAGCAGATGTCAAACATACAATAATCATTCAAACAGTAAGAAGCAGCCTAAATACTACATGGGAAAACAGAATCTTCTCGAGAAGCAAAGACTGGAAGAAAAAAAAAAAAAAACCTCTAGGAATAATACATCTGTCATGACTGACAAGTGAATCTGTGCTATCAAATTATTTTCCTTCAAAAGCATGTGCAGTCAGCCTCACATAGAGAACTGAGGTTCACATTTGAGTGAAGAGAGAGGCAAGTTACAGGGCATGGGATACTTGGGGTATGGAGTGGACGGATGTGTACAGTGGGCAGGACAGTATGGTCACCGTGAGTAACACAGTCAGGGGAACAAAAAGGTGGGAGAAACGGCACAGGAAGAAAGGCAGATGGTTCCAAAGAGAAACTTCATTGATGTAGAAATGTCCTGTATGGAAACTAGGAGAACACCCAACTCAAAACCCTTACCCCCTGATGGTATAATATGCTTAGCTTCATTAAAACATTATTTTTGGGGACTTTGGTCCAGTGGTTAAGACTGTGAGCTTCCACTGCAGGGGCGCAGATTCGCTCCCTGGTCGAACTAAGATCCCACGTGCCACAGGGTGTGACCAGAAACTTTGTTTTAATTTCTTTAATAATATATTCCAAGTTGTTAGTCCATTTACATACAGATGTTTCTAAAACAATCTGTTATTTTATGCCCATCTGCCTACATAAACTTATACTTAAAAAAGCACAATGTGGTAATTATTCACTTTTCAGAATATAGTAAGATACCTCTCTTAGTCAATGCTTTTCAGTTTGGCTGTGGATAAAAATTACTTGGGAATTAAAAGCAATTATGTAGATTCTGAGGCTCCATCATCTCGGGGAAGAGAGAGGGCAGCAAGGTGTCTCGAAGGCAAGCTCTATGAATTTGTAATGTGTAAGCAGAGTTGAGAACATGCACAAAATTCTTGCTGCCTGAACTGCAGTGTGCAGACCAGCGGTGCTGGCAGCATCTGGGCACCTGCTGGAAATGCAGAATCTCAAACCCAGGCCAGAACTACTTAATTAGAATCTGCATTTTAAACAAGATCCCAGGGAGATTCTCGTGTTCCTCTAAGTGTGACAAGGATTGCAGTGGGAGGTACCCGTGTTTTTTCTGAAAATACCAGTTAGGAGGAGGTGGTATCTATCATTCATGAAGAAAATGTAAAAAGAGCCTTGAGTTTGGAAGCAAGATGAACTCAGTTTGATAATTTGTTCGCTAAAAACAATTAAAATAAGCCCTTGTTTTCATAATACTGTTTAGGCACATCATCATTTTTTAAGAACCTCAAAAAATAGAAGGAACTGAGCCTTTAGCCCACTTCTCAGAGGCATTGTTTATGGCTACCAGTTGAAAAGACAAAAGCTTTGAGTAAAGTACCCAGGGTAGGGCAGCCTATAGGCTCTTCTGCCCAGAAGTCCCATGCAGGATGTCCCATCCTAGAGTCCAGAGCTATCTGGACATGGACCACTGGATGGAAACCCTCTCCCTGCCCAAGGTGGAAGTGCCCTTAGAGTTTTCTCCCTAAGAGTATGTCTAAATCTGCTTCCTACAGAGAAAGGAAGAACACTGATGGGCAGGCTGAAATTATATTCAAACATCACATCAATGGCAAAGATGTTTCCAGTTGGCTCTAATAATTTATTCTGACAATCTTTTAAAGAAGAATATAATACAATAACATTGAAGTGTTAAACCTTTATTTAAAAGATGCTGCTGGAAACCTTTGAAAGTTAATATAATATTTTCAAATAAAATTACTTAACTCCATCTATTTCTGTGACTTTTCGAGACCTTCTGATGAATTTTTCAATTTTACCTGTAGAGTCTGAATCTGTGGTTTAAGAAAAGTGATCAGTCTATATAATTCTATATATTTTAAATTTTTATAGTTATTCAAACTATCTTCAATCTTTTTACAATCTATTATATTTCTGAAGTAACATACCACTCGTGAGCTTTTAAAATTACATGAGGTTTTCTGACAGATTTTATTTTTCTTACTTAGCTAAAGTCTTCAGGAACAGCTCTAGCTTTTATATTTTTAGGAGGACCTTTCACAGCGTGATGGCAATCTGGCTGACAATATGATGATTATAGCTGTAGCTGGTGAAGCACTATATTACTAAAGTTACATAACGGAAAGATGATGTACATATGTGAACACTCCAAAGGTAGATCCTGTATTGTGTAAAAGAGGAAACTTCTCTGCTTAAATAATGTAAACGGTAGCTAAAAAGGAAAAGGAAAGATTAGGGCTTCCCTGGTGGCCCAAAGGTAAATCATCTGCTTGTAATGCAGGAGATCTGGGTTCAATCCCTGGGTTGGGAAGATCCCCTTGAGGAGGGAATGGCAACCCACTCCACTATTCTTGCCTGGAGAATTCCATGGACAGAGCAGCCTGGCAGGCTATACTCCATGGGATTGGAAAGAGTCGGATACGACTGAGCTATTAACACTTTTTTTCACTTTTTCAGGTATGTCTTACATTATTAGAAAACATTCCATCTTTAAATTAAAAAAAATTTACTCTAAAATTTTAGAAAGAACTATGTTAGGCATGCATTTAAAGCCCCCCAATATTTAATTTTCTGTCACTTAAACCCTGTCCTATTTATTTTATCAATTTTTTTTCCTACTCTCCTCTGTACCTTTTGTTAGATTTACTCAAGGAAACAACTCTTAGAAATCTTGAAATTCTCTTGATTTTGTTTTTATTTTACTTCTGCATTTTTATTGCTTTATTTACCCTACTTACTTTACAGATTCCATTAATTCTGATATTTTTGTTACTTTGTGAATTGAATGCTTCATTTTTTTTCCTGCTTGTTCAAAATAAATAATAGTTTACACTGTTGCATTTGAAACTGTTAATAATATTCAAGAATATAAATTGTAATAAATATATTGCTGTCATTTTTATTTTTGCATTTGCCTAGTACTGCACTTTTGAATTTCTCATGTACTCAATTATTATTTCTTCCTTTTGGAACTTATTGGGGGGTTTTCTTCAAAGTAGTGAGGCTATGGTTTGTGAACAGATGTGGGGGAGGCAGAATTGGCTGCTTCTGAACATGGTTTTCCTGCAGCACGGAGGATGGTGGCAGCTGAGTTTTTTGGTGTTTTTGGTTGCTGTAGCTTTTAGGATTTTAAGCTGTTCCATCACTAGGGATTAGGGTGGAGGTGGCTAGGCCTCCCTCCAATTTACTATTTAACAACATTTCCTTTAATGGAAACGACAGTTTCTGTCCCTGATTTTTTAAATCTATTTCCATTGGCACTACAGCTGGTAAAATTCTTCCTAGATATTAGCAAAAGCCTGACTTAGCCTCTTAGGTTTAAATGTTACTGGGAGAAATTTTTTTCTTTGTGTACATTTTATGAAGCATTTGCATTGGACAGCTGTGGTTGCTAGCTCCATCTTAGCGTGAAACTTGTGGGAAGGCTTTCATTTTACTTTGTAAAGGTCAAGGAGTACTATAATTCACATTATTAAATTTTAGCTGCCTTTTTTTTTTTTAGCCTATCAAGGATCATGCCCAGGCCCCCTGCAATGGAAGCCCAGAGTCCTAACTACTGGACCTCCAGGGAATTATCTACATTTTTAAAGTTCAGAAGGAATTGTGTTAGGCTTTTATTTAACCCCGATAATATAAATCTTAATTTAAATTTAACATTTATTTCCTAAAGAGGATACACTGTAATGATCCTGAAGAAATTATTTTTAGAAGACATAGGAAGAGTATATCACTTGTTAATTACAACAGGACCAATTACTTCAGGCAGTGAAATTACATACTAACATGCATTATATAAAATAAGTAGTCCCAACACAAAAAATTAAGTTTACAAAGCATACTCATCACCCATTTTAAGTAAATGTAAGTGGATTTACTTCATTAAAGAATAATGACCAACACAATATTGTAAAGCAATTATCTTCCAATTTAAAAAATTAATTTACATTAAAAAAGGTAAATGGTAGAATATTAAAATGCATATCCAAACAGCTGAAATAAAAAATATAAATAAATATTTAAAAAAATAATGAACTATCCCAAGTGATTCTTCTTAACTGTCCCAAACAGAAACTGATTTTATCACAACTTGATTTGTGAACAAATATAACTCAAGACAAGATACGTGTGTATTCATTGCATGTCAGCTAAAATTAAATTTTAAAATTGTTAAGGATTGAAAAAAATAATACATATTACTACTTCAAACCTATCTCCCATGTGAACACATTTTAAAAACCAATGTTAATGGTAAAACAAGTATTATCTGATATGACAATATAAATCAACCACAAGTATCCCACTCATAAAGTCAATTTGGAAATATGGGTAAGTGCAGTAGAATGAATGTGTGTGTGTGTTTAGTTACTCAGTTGTGTCCAACTCTTTGCGATCCCAGAATACACACATTTAATTGTAACCACACTACAAATCTCATTAAAATAACAGTAAAGTGATTTTTCAGAAAGACTTAAGTCAGGAAGAATATAGAAGAGAGCATCAACATTTTTGGACCCAGGAAAGAAATGGATGAGTAGTAACTGACCCAGAAGAGCTGAGAAAACTGAAGAGTAAGTGGACGGTGGGAAAAGTTGAGAAGCAACCCAAGTTTACACTGAAGAGCTTCCAAAAGGTTCAAAAATTGGTAACACAATTCTCGGCCAAAAAAGGACAAATGGAGGATGGCTGTAGGGATCCTGTGAGGAGAGGTAGATCCTTGGATGGCCTCCCACTCCAGCGGTCTGGTGACGCCCCTCGCTGCCCCTGAGGCTTATTCTCTGGAAAGAGCGATGGTTGGATTTGCAAATTTCTGGCGCAGTTGAGTAGGGCCAACAGGGCTTAAGTAACAGATAATAAACTGAGTATTCGAGGGCCCCAATCCTCATTTTCCCACCAGAATGCCAGCAACCAAGTGCCTTTCAGAATGGAAGAGTCTGCTTTGTGAACAATCTGCCTGGCACAAAAGAAAACACCTGAAGATATAGACCCTGATAATTTGAAATGACTGTGATGGGTTGAGATGTGTTCCCCAGAAAGGTATGCTGAAGTCTGTTACAGACCGTGTTCCCCTAAAATTTGCTTGCTGAAGCGCTAACTAACCCCCAGAGTAATGGTATTTGGAGATAGAAACTTTAAGGAGGTGATGAAGATTCAAAAGGTCATAAGGATGAGGCCTCACTTCAAAGGATGGGGCTCCACTTTAACAGATGGGTCCCCACTTCATTAGAAGAGTAAGAGACCCTAGAGAAATCTCTCTCCCTGCATGCAGAGAGAAAAGGTCATATGAGGACACAGATAGAATGTCTGTAAGCTACAAAGAGGCCTCCCCCCAAACCAACCCTGATGGCACTTTCATCTTGAACTTGCAGCCAGAGAACTGTGAGAAAAAACTTTACGTGGCCTAAGCTATTCATTGTGTGGCATTTTGTTACAGTAGTCTGGCAAGATTACTACAAAGTTCTAACCCTCAGAATGTGACCCCACTTGGAAACAGGGTCACTGAAGATATAATTAGTTAGGATGAGGTCATCTTGGGGTATAGTGAGCCCTTAATCCAATGTGACTGGTGTCTTTAAAAGGAGGAAAAAAAAGAGACTCAGAGACAAAGACACATGAGGGAGAACATCATGGGATAACAGAGGCAGAGACTGAAGGCTGCCCCTGAAAGGCAAGAGTCACCAAGGACTGCTTCCTGCCAACCACTGGAAGCTAGGAACAGGCAAGAAAGGATTCTCGTCAACAGGTTTCAGAGGGAAAGTGGCCCTGCCCATATCTTGGCCCCAGCAGAGCGAGGCAATAAAACTCTATTGTTTTAAGACACTCAGTTCGTGGCACTTCCTTATGGCAGTCCTAGGAACAAGTAAAATGCCTAGTTAAATCACTTTGTAGTGAAGATCACAGTCGGCAAGCCTCTTCATGGGTTCAGGACTTTGAATCAGCTTTTCATTATAATATTCAAATATGAGTAGAGAACTGAGGATCACCTAACTTTTGAGAAAAATCATACATGAGAAACAGAGGCCGAAATATAGAAAGAATATGTCTAAAGAGCGATCATTCATATCCTCAGACAAAAGGGAAGCTATTTTAAACACAGTAGGAATAGGACGCTATCGAAAAAGGGACATTCAGAGAATAAAAGAAGCCCTTGGAAATTAAACACAGAAGAGAAGATAAAATTGAGGAACTCTATCATAAAATACAGCAAAAAAAAAAAAAAAGAGAGTTGGGAAAGAGAAGAAAAAAGATCAGCAAATTAGAGAATCAGTCCAAGTGGCTTTCTAACTGAATTAAAGGAACCCCAGATCAAAACAATTAGTGAAAATGAAGTGGAGAAAATCCTTAAAGAAATAATTTTAAACAAATTTCCCAGAGCTGAAGGACAAAGCATTCTTGGATTAAAAGGGATGACTGAAGGTTTAGCAAAATTGATTGTAACTGGCTTACACCAAGGCACGTTACCTTGAAATTTTTAAACTACAGGGACACAGAAAATTCCTACAAGCAGGTAAGATGCCAAATGTCAAATGTGCCAGATGTCTGCACAGCAACACAATAAGTTAAAAGACAAAATTCTGAAGGAAAATACTTTCAGCCTACTTTTATCTCCAAAAAAAAAAAAAAAAATCCTACCTCTCAAAAAGCCTTCTTGGGGAGAAAGGCATGCATCAAAATGAGGAAGTAAAAGAAGAAAGAGGAAAACAGGAGATTAAGAAACCTAAGGATCTAAGAGTCAGCCTGGAATATCTAATGGATGAGAATGCACTGAGAGGAAATTCACACATCTGTCACAGAGTTTGGGTCTAAATAAGCAAAGAGAACAGAGAATGCCAAATAAGCGAACAAAACAAAACAGATAAACAAGATAACGAATAACAAATTACTGTGAAGAAAAAGAATGGTCATGGCAGTATACTGTAGACAACAGATGCAAATGGTGTTTCCATGCTGAAAACCTTATATAATAGGCACTGATTTAAATGCTTTGTTGCATTGACTCATATAATCCTCACAACCACCTGAGGAGGCAAGTACCACTACCGTACTTTTTTTCCAGATCAGGAAAGTGAGGCAAAAACATAACCCGTTCAAAGGTACAGCCAGTAAGACACAGGGCCAAGGGGATAAGCCAAGCAACCTAGTTCTTTATCTCTAGACTCTATGGCTTTTTTCTCATTTAGCCTCAATAATGTAAATACTGAATACTGATCCAACTCAAATTACATTCTAATGATACTGGAAATTATGCAAGTATATAGTGACATTGGGTAACTAATAAATCATCTTTAACAGAAGGAAGTCAACTGATGAGATACATCTGAAAAATTAAGAAACAGCCATACAAGCATGTATTTAGATGTATAAATAAATACTAATGGATTTGGATACAAGAACTGAAAGTAGTTTCCTTGAAAGTTAGAAATAGAGATGAGGAAGGTGGGGAACTGTTGTTTTACATAATAAGCCTCGGACAACTGTTTGATTTTAAAATTATAAATTAAAAAAAAATAAAAAAAAATTATAAATAAATAAAGTTTTGATTAAAAACAAAAAGTAAATTAAAAGTAGATCAGAATAAAAAATAAACAGGAATGCAGCCTGATAAAACTAATTTTCAAAAAATTAAAAAAAAAAATCCCCCTTTTTGATGCACTGCAGAAACCAACACATATTTTAAAGCAATTATCCTTCAATTAAAAATAGATAAAATTTTTAAAAATCCCTTTAATTTGTTAAATTTTCATACTTCGCAAATTATTAAAAGCCTTCAAACAAATGAGTGTTTTTAATCCAAAATATGAAAAGATGCCTGGGGAACACGTTTGACAACGAAGTTTCTTGACTACATTTTTCCCCTTTATAACTGGTAGACAAATTTCTAACAGACAGAACTAGTAGACAACTTAAGATTTTACCAAATGACAAGCATGTGGCCTATTTGTTCAGCTTCATATCAACCAAATATTCAGTCAAAAATTAGGTCACTTTCAAAAACTAAGTCAACAGGGTTTTGGAGGGCCTTTCAGAAAGTAATCTCCCAGAGTTTTCCCTGTTCTTTGTTCTTGCTCACAGTAAATCTCAGGACCAAATGTCTGTGATTTCTAAGTACTGTTACCCAGTCTTTTCATTGCCACTTTCCCCAACATTCTTAGAATAAGAACACTGGTTTCCTAGAAAAGCTACAGCAATTATACACAACTTGGAAGTAAACACACTATTTTCAAGTCGTGAGACGGTCTAGGCTTGAAAAAAATTGCAAAACCATACTAATTCTTCAGTAAGTTTACATTTCAATTACTGCAAGACTGAAAGACTTTAAGTAGGCCATAGCTGCCACACTATACAGGAAATTATATCCTAGGAAAGCTCCGTTTTAAAAATAGGCAAAGGAAGAAAGGAAGATTGCCAAAATACACAGCTCTTTCCATTTGTTTTGATTTGAATACAGCATCTGTTTTATCAGGTGCAATCTACAATATTTGCAGCCTTAAAGACAATGGTAGCAGTTAGGGTGGGAAGAAGTAAATTAACCAAAAATGTTTGCTTTCTGAGAATAATTTTGAAGTAGGTATCAGTAGAATTTAGGTATTAACCAAACATCACAGAATAACTGGATTTAGGGATAAGTCAGACTGGTCTGTGAACTCCTTAACGAGCAGAATCAAAGCTGAGAAACTAGACCCATCCACTGAAGAAAGGGACATGTTCTTGTAAATACCATTTAAGATTAGTTATATACTTAGAAGTCAACTCTTCTTCCTTCTTTACTCATTAAAAAAATGTTGAGTACCTACTATGTAACATGTACTGTTCTAGGTATAGGAATATAGCAATTAAAAAAACTCTCTTTGAAGCTTATCTGGTGGGGAAAATAAACACAAATACATACAAAAATATATTACAGATGGTATAAAAGGCTATTAAGAATATAACAGGGAAATTTTAAGAAAGTTACGTTTATTAAGAAACTACCAGATAAAAAACAGATTTGGATGGCATTACAAGAAAACTTTGTGAGAACAGAGTTTTGATAAAATTGCTATAAATCAGGGGTAAAATCGGATGACTTAAGTTTAGGTGAGGCTCACTAAGAAAATGATACTCAAAATTTTTGTCACAAATAAATTTATGCTGGAAATATTTAAAGAACTGCCAAGACCATACAGAACTTTCAAAAACTTCTCATTTTATCTTTAATCATTTTACAGTTGGTTTAGATGCTTATGGGTCCTGCCCTTGTACTGGTTAAGCTGTTTCACTGCTCTACTTGGAAAATATCCATATAAGTGGGGTTTCTGAAGATCCACCTTGGAATTAATCACAGGCATATTTGCTGGTCGGTGGTGAAAGCTGTTTCAATTTTTTTGCTGTTCAAGTGAGAAAAATCCTCATTTATTTTCTAATCTGATACCTTTCCTGCCTTAATGATTCATGTGACCCTGGGCAAGTTAATTCACTTCACTGAGCCTGTAATAGTCCAATATTCCTTACTACTTTATGGAATTGGAGGGCCACTGAGATATTGTATTAGGCAGAAGAATAACGTCTCCCTCCTCCAAAGATGGCCCTGTCTTAATCCCTGGAACCTGTGAATATGTCAGGTTGCGTGTTAGAGGAGAAATCAGGCTGCACATGGAATTCAGGTGGCTAATCAGCTGACCCTCAGATGGGGCGAGGAGCCTGGATTACTCAGGTGAGTCCAGTGTAGTCACGAGAGTCTTTATTAGGGGAAGAAGACTTCAGAACCTTCTTTTATCTCAGGAGAACTAGAGAGAGAGCAGCTTGAGGAGGTCTCAGTCCCATGTTTTTCGCTTTGAAGCTGGAGGAACACAGCTGTAAGCCAAGGAGTATGGGCCGCCTGTAGGAGCTAGCAAAGGTAGGGAAACTGATTTTCCCCTCGAGTTTCCCAAATGAATGAAGCCTGTGGATCCATTTCAGATTTCTGACTTCTGAGACTGGCTTTGGTTTAAGCCAGTAAATGTGTGGCAACTGTTGTAGTAGCAACTGGAAATAATAATACACAGAAGTATTTTGAAATTGGTAGAAATTACGTAAATGGTGAGATGTTATTTTTCTAGTATGATATCTCTGCTTATTCTCTCCAGCAGAGTTGATGGCAGACACTTTGGTCCCCAGGAGGTCTTAAGAGTAGTATCACACTTCTGTGTCAAAAGCAGATTCCTGCCTTTCTGTTTCAGTGCCTGACTGGTTTTCTGTTTCACTCTAGCTCTTGCTTAATTTGTGAAGCAGATTTGATTACCATGTAATTATCAAAACAACTCCAGCCACCTGCCTTTTTGCTTCCCCAGTTTCCCTTCAATCACTCATGATTCTGATATTCCCAAAGGGATGGCTAAAGACACTTGTTCCAGAGTCATAATACTGTAGCAAAATTATATACAGATAATTCTTTCCTTGTTTTATGAGTTAATCTCTATAAAGATGTCCAAGGCAATATGTGAAGTATATATCCAAATATGTATGTATGTAGTAGATATGTGTGTATATATAAATATATAAGCACATGTCAAGTCTTAAAGTTTTTCCAACAGTTTGAATAAGAATGTTAATGAATTCTCTTCCATAGGTTAAATTAGTTTAATTTATGAAGCAGAATTAAAATTTGAGGATTAGACCATTCTTACTAACACCAAATTTATAGAATAATGCAGTAGTAAAATTTTGAGTGTTGTATTAAGGGAATAAAAAATCTGTTTTTAAGTCCTTAAAAACATTAACAAAATTAAATTGATGCATAGTAAGAAATGTAATAATATTGTCATAATGGTTCTTAGGTCAATCCCTGAATAATACTGTTTTTCCTGCCCTTCTATCATTAATTTACACATAAGGGCCTCTGTTCATTGTAATCTGTTATACTTTTATGGGTTTCCCTAGTAGTTCAGATGGTAAAGAATCCAGCTGCAATGCAGGAGACCTCGGTTCAATCTCTGGGTTGGGAACATCCCCTCGAGAAGGAAGTGGCAACTCACTTCAGTATTCTCTCCTGGAGACTTCCATGGACAGAGGAGCTTGGTGGGCTACAGTCTGTGGGGTCGCAAAGAGTTGGCCACAACTGAGCGACTAACACATACATACTTTTAAATTTCCTTTTGCTATATTCTTATCTTTTATTTAAGGGATGGCATTTGTGTGCCTGCTGACAAGGTCCTCAGGAGAACTTCATTTTCAATTTGTAATTTTTTTCCAACAAAAACGTTGTATATTTGGGAGGGGAGTGAGAATACTTCACAGCTATATACACAGAGACACTCAGATATGCCAGTTATTGTTTATTCTAGGTTTATAACAGAGACACTCAGATATACCAGTTATTGTTTATGGCGGCTCAGAGATTAAAGCATCTGCCTGGAATGCAGGAGACCTGGGTTCGATCCCTGGGTCGGGAAGATCCCCTGGAGAAGGAAATGGCAACCCACTCCAGTACTCTTGCCTGGAGAATCCCACGGAGGAGCCTGATAGGCTACAGTCCATGGGGTCGCAAAGAGTCGGACACGACTGAGCGACTTCACTTCACTTTAACAGAGACACTCAGATATACCAGTTATTATTTATTCTAAGTTTATAACAGAGACACTCAGATATACCAGTTATTGTTTATTCTAAGTTTATAACAGAGACACTCAGATATACCAGTTATTGTTTATTCTAAGTTTATAACAGAGACACTCAGATATACCAGTTATTGTTTATTCTAGGTTTACAATACTTCACAGGTAGGAGCTGAGGAGCATGTCACCCTGTACTTCAAATATACAATAGATTCAGAAAAAAAAAAAATCTCGTGTAATCACACTATCACAAACTTTTCAAATGAGGATTATATCGGCCAGTACTATTAATTAGTAGCAAGTTGTATACTCCTAGCTTATATTTTTGTGGTGTTTAGAAATGAAGAGCAAGTCTTGCTTTTATCTTTCAAAGCAGAATTCCAATTAACATATGACACCGACACCATAAGGCAAAGTGTTGTGTGCGGGCTAGTGCAAGGTTGTGGAGTGTTACTGTTTTGCTTTAAATATAAAATTGACAATAATTTCAGATCTACTACGTCTAATAATAAAAGTTTGGGTAGTATTTTGTATGTTTTTGGAATCTGACTTTATTTTTCTAGTGATTACTTTTAAAATTTATTTTAAAAAGTATTGGTCTATGACATAATGGAAATTATTTAAAAAAAACACAAAACCCAAAGTGGTCCTGTATCACAAGTAGCTTGAGAAGCACTTGTTAACTGAAGAAAAGTGCTTGTATCTAAAAACTAAAGTATGCCAGTACCAAAAAACCATATTTAAAGAATTTATTAAAGTAAACATTTAAAAATTAGTGAAATTAAAAAAAAAACAGCTAAAAGATGGGGAAGAGGAAAGTGAAAGAGAAAAGAAAGATTGATGACTGAACAGGAAATCATAACATACTATGAGTCAAGAAGAAAAAAAGACTGTAATTGCCAGTAATCGTAAGGTATCCACATATTTAATCAATTAAAAGATGACAAACGTCTGTGAAGAAAGGAAAAGATTCTGGGACCATAGAGATATTCCAGGTAAACCTATACATTTATAAGACTAAAAAACAGACAATTTCCCAACCTCTTATTTTACTGGAGGTTGAATAGAGATGCAATGACTCATTTGGGAATCATACTTGTTTAAATGCCAACTGACAGCAAACTAGTTTTGAAACTTCACTTTGGAATTATATTCAAAATTAGTTTTTAAAAAAAGACAAACTTCATCACATTTATATAACATTTTTAACCCAAAACATTATTCCAGCTGTTTCTAAAATAATGTTTTTCTAGTATTGTATACAGTGGAAACATTCAACTAGAACTGATCACTCACAAAACTATACTTACATATTCCTTCACGTTTTTCGTTTTCACAGCTTTGTATGAATAATATGCAGGATAAAGCATTCCAAACACCAACCTAAAAGCAAAAAGTGCAAGAAGACGAATCAAACATAACAATGGTTTTAATATTAATAGCTCATGAAAATTTCACCTGATAGAAAAGTAGATAGTACATGGAAAACACATGACGGTGGAAATGTATACAAAACCTTGGTGTATAAACTAAAGCCACTCAGAAGAGCAAAGGAAAAAAATATTTTTTGAAAACAAAAGGATAGTTTCAATATTTTACACAGGTTTATAGGAACAAAAGATTTATTTTTAAAATGGCCATTTAAAATCTTTTATTCCACAAAAAATATTCTGTGGATCCCGAACATTTTGGAAAATGTGCAAAATTGCAGAAAGTAACATAAAAATTGTCCTCAGCCTATGAGTCAGAAATTACCACAGGCAACACTTTACTGTATGCAAATCCCACTTTTTATCCATGGGATGCAAACCTAAAACAGACATAACGTTTCCACACACACACACAATTTGTGATAATGGAAAAAATGGTCTTTCACTCTGATTTCTATTTATGACAGTGCTGTGAAACAATACTTGATATATTTATTATAATGTATATTAAAATAACTCAAAGCACTTATAAAATGACAATTACTAACAGGATTTAATTCTAACAGATAGCATTAAATTATTTCACCAGATCCAAGGAATGTGTGTGTGTGTGTGTGTGTGTGTATAGACACAGAAATGACATGACACAGTACACGTTGGCATTTTCACATAATATATCATGGAATTTTTCTCTTCAAATATTAGTCTACAGTATTGATATCTTCACTACATTCCATATTGATATTTGCATGGTTTATTTAAACAGTCCCGTATTTATAGGCTTTTGGTTAACTTCTAGATTTCCGCTATTGTGCTGTACTTAGTCACTCAGTCATGTCTGACTCTTTGCAACCCCATAGACTGTAGCCTGCCAGGCTCCTCTGTCCACGGGGATTCTCCAGGCAAGCCTACTGGAGCGGGCTGCCAGCCCTCCTCCAGGGAATCTTCCCAACCGAGGGATCGAACCAGTGTCTCCTATGTCTCCTGCTTTGGCAGGCAAGTTCATTGCCCCTAGTGCCATCTGGGAAGCCTTTCTTAAGGCACAGGAGGAGTTATTTCCTCAGGGCAAGAATTCTAAAAAGGAATCTTCTTCAACCTTTCTCTGGAGTCTAAAGAATATTGTGACCACACTGTCAAAAATTGTATTTTTCTGTGGTCATAGTTTCATAGCCAAAATTTAGACCAGACAGTGCTCAAATTGGCCCTGATAACAAGGGCAGATTGGTCCCAGCAGGGATTGTCCTTCTGGGGAAGTAGGGGTCTTAGTTTGATCAGCCCCAGGATATTGATTATAGGAGAAAGTCCTGGACATAAGGGAACTTCAGTCCACTTTCCTATGTCAATAAAGAGCTAATATTTTTAGGCCATTTTTCTTATCCTTGGATCACAGGAATAGATAGGTTGACCAGTCATTAAAAAATTTTTTTCCAAGAAGTTCCCAGGTGGCGTGTGGAAACTTAGACGAAGTGCTTCCCATATTAGCTTGAGCAGCTTGTACCAGATGTCTTTGCACTATTGCACATAATACAAAAAAAATTTCTGTGCACACAGATATTCACTTCTTGGTTGTGATGTTGCTGCTTCCAAGAGTATACACATTTTTACCTATTACCAAATATGCCCTGCAGAGAAGGAGTTCTACTTTACATTGCTGTACATTGCCAATCGTGTGCATCATGATTTTTTTAAAAAGTTTGCCAGCTAAATAAGAGATACATAATCATCTCATATGTTTTAATAGTTAAAGTATGAGTTCTTCCCCAACTGTTCACTGGTTTTCTGATACATGAAGTGTATGACATTCTGTTGTCTACTTTCCTTTTCGGTTTATTTTAAAAAAGAGTTTTAGAATAGTTTTATTTTTACAGAAAAGTTGAGAAGATAGTATAGATAGTTCCCAATAGCTTATACTGAGTTAGTCCTATTAATACTACCTTGTATCAGAGTATGGTATATTTGTCATAATTAATAAATCACTTAAACTATATTATTAACTAAAGTCCAGGCTTTCCTGGTGGCTCAGATGGTAAAGAATCTGCCTGCAATGTGGGAGACCTGGGTTTGATCCCTGGGTTGGGAAGATCCCCTGGAGGAGGGCATGCCAACCCACTCCAGTACTCTTGCCTGGAGAATTTCATGGACAGAGGAGCCTGTCCATGGGTTACAGTCCACTGTGTTGCAAAGAGTCAGACATGACTGAGTGACTTTCACAAAGTCCATACTTTATTCAGATTTCTTACAGTTTTTACCTAGCATCCTTTTTCTGTCCCAGGATCCCATTAAAGATAGCATATTTATAGTTAGTTGTCTTCCCTCCTTAGGATTCTTGGCTGTAACAATTTCTCAGACTCCTTGGGAAATGATCTGGACAGTTTTGAGGAATACAGATCAACTACACTGTTGGAATACCAGACCACCTGACCTGCCTCTTGAGAAATCTGTATGCAGGTCAGGAAGCAACAGTTAGAAATGGACATGGAACAACAGACTGGTTCCAAATAGGAAAAGGAGTACATCAAGGCTGTATATTGTCTCCCTGCTTATTTAACTTATATGCAGAGTACATCATGCGAAATGCTGGACTGGATGAAGCATAAGCTGGAATCAAGATTGCCGGGAGAAATATCAATAACCTCAGGTATGCAGATGACTCCAGCCTTATGGCAGAAAGTGAAGAAGAACTAAAGAGCCTCTTGATGAAAGTGAAAGAGGAGAGTGAAAAAGTTGGCTTAAAGCTCAACATTCAGAAAACTAAGATCATGGCATCCAGTCCCATCACTTCATGGCAAATAGATTGGGGAAACAGTGGCAGACTTTATTTTTGGGGGGCTCCAAAATCACTGCAGATGGTGACTGCAGCCATGAAATTTAAAAAGACGCTTACTTCTTGGAAGGAAAGTTATGACCAACCTAGACAGCATATTAAAAAGCAGAGATATACTTTGCCAACAAAGTAGTCAAGGCTATGGTTTTTCCAGTAGTCATGTATGAATGTGAGAGCTGGACTATAAAGAAAGCTGAGCTCCAAAAATTGATGCTTTTGAGCTGCGATGTTGGAGAAGACTCTGGAGAGTCCCCTGGACTGCAGGGAAATCCAACCAGTCCATCCTAGAGGAAATCAGTCCTGAATACTCATTGGAAAGACTGATGTTGGAGCTGAAACGCCAATACTTTGATGTACTCTGATGGAAGAGCTGACTCATTTGAAAAGACCCTGATGCTGGGAAAGATTGAAGGCAGGAGGAGAAGGGGACGACACAGGATGTGATGGTTGGATGGCATCACCAACTCAATGGACATGAGTTTGAGTGAACTCCGGGAGGTGGTGATGGACAGAGAGGCCTGGCGTGCTGCAGTCCATGGGATTGCAGAGTAGGACACGACTGAGCGACTGAACTGAACACTGTAGGAAACTGCTCGACAGGCATTTGTCTGATGTTTTTCTCATGATTAGATATGGGATGGATTTTGGTGAGGAAAATCACAGAAGCACAGTTCTGTCACATCATATTATATCAAGGGCATATACTATTAGCGTGACTTAGCACTGTTTCGTCAGCCCTGAACACCAGGCTGAGGTAGTAGTGTCTGTTCGATTTGCCATTGTAGGTTCCTCCCCACCCTACCCTGCTTTCCATGCTGTAGTCTTGGGAAGGAAGTCACTATGCACAGGCCATGCTTGAGTGAGGAGCTGATCTCTACCTCCTTGAGGGTGGAGTAGCTATATAAATTATTTGGAATTCTTCTGCATGGGAGATTTGTCTATTATTCCCCAGCCATTTATTCAATAATTTATTTATATAAATATGTACTTGTATGTTTATTTTACACTTTTTAGGTTTTAACCTATTTGTTACTCAAAAGCTTTGAACGTTGGGAAATCTTTCAGTTAGTTCCTGTGTCCCTTTGATATACCTCTGTAACTGGGAGGGACTTTTTTTTTTTTAAGCAATTACTAATTACTTTCTGGCACTATAAAATGGACCTGGCTCATACCATGTAATAATTCCTGTTGCATTCCTAGAATCAGCCACTTCTCCATGGAGCCTTGGTTTCCTTTATTGGACAGTGGTATTTAAGACTGTCTGGTATTTTAAGATCTGAGTGCTAAGTGTGCTCATTGTTACTGGAGTGTAGGTGATTCAAGGCCCTTGTATGTTTTGTATGTTAGCCAATATCTTTCTGGGTTATTATCTTTTGATTCTGTTTGTGAAGTTTGCTCAAATACATAATGTATTATGTTTGCCAGGGCTGCCATAACAAAATACCACAGGCTGGATGGTTAAAACAACAGCTGTTTATCGTCTCATAGTTCTGATGGCTGGAAGTCCAAGGTCAAGGTGTGGGCTAGTTTAGTTTCTTCCTGAGGTCTTTCTCTTGGATTGCAGGTGGTCACATTCTCACTGTGTCCTCATGTAGTCATACCTTGGTCCTAATCCCTTCTTCTTCTTGTAAGAATACCAGTCATACTGGATTACGGCCCACTCTGAATACCTCATTTTAGCTTACTTGCCTCTTCAAAGATCTTATCTCCAAATACAGTCACATTCTGAGATACTGCAGGTTAAGACTTCAACAGTCAAGTTCTGGGAGAGGGACACCCTTCAGCCCGTAACACATACTAATTCAAGGACTTTCAAATAAGTGTTTCCATTTAAATATGCATTCTTAGACTGAGAGCAAGTGAATCTATCTTTATATGAGAGAGATAGAGAAAGAGATTTTTAGTTCATTTATAGTTTATCTGAGGGAGGGGGGATGGGCTAGAAATCCCTGGTGACTTATCCTTCAGAAAGCTGAACCATGCGTTCCGGGCTCATGTCACCAGGTCTGAGGAATAACAAGTCTTCTCCTGCTCGGGATTTTATCCTCACTAACTGAAAGCTGCATTGTTAATACTCTCCGTTATCTAATACTACCACCCTGTGAATGCTACCTCACCAGAAGCCAATCCCCAGACTCTGGCTATGAGATTTTTAGCTGTGCCACAGAGCCTAGGGCGTTTCAGTTTAACACGGGCACCTTACAAGGCACGGAGGCTTTCCAGCTTAGTGGTTTCTAAGCAATCAGTTGACTTAGCACCTGAGGTGTAAACGAGAACACAGCTCTCAGGTCTGCTATGCGTTCATCCTCACGCCAGCCTGAGGTATAATCCCACCGTCAGCCACCGCAGAGAGAGGTTTACATATTCAAGTTAATCATTTTGTCTACTTTGTATTTCCTTTTACAACTGGGACACAGTCAACATATCATCTCCCATATTCTCGTACAACCTAGTGCTAGTAGCTGGGTTTAAATTCAACATGAACTTCTCCATCACTATCAGTGTACGAATCTTTTACTTCTCCTTCCCCTGCTATATCACGCATTCAACCTGCAACTCAGGCTTCTCCTCGGGGAGCACCCATGCATCCATCCTCTTATTTATATACCAGTGGCCAGTGATACATCTGGACTTGTGCCATCTCATCTGACTTACTCAATGGTTTTCCCAACACAGCTTCTCCACCGTCAGATCAGTCTTCCTAGCACACCTGCTGTACTGCCTTGCTTAAAGACTTTAGTGGCTGGCCTCTTCACCTGCTTGCCAACCGGCCCATGTGGGGACTCATCAGCACGTAATTTGGAAAGCCACTGCCTTATATGAATCACCTGTTCCAGCATGGTTTCCTCAATATGCCTCTTGCATTTCTACTTCAGTCCTGGGGTGTGTGCTTCCTGCCTGCGATGTCTCCTTTCCTCCTTATCCTCCCCTCCCTCCTCTCCTTTCTTTCTTCTATTTTTCTTTTCTTGGCTTAATTAACTTTTCCCCATCAAGATCCCACTCTCTTCCAGAGACTTCTAAATTACTTTTATTGTGAATTTTAGAATTTGTTAGCATTACTCATTTTCCCTTTAGCATACTCTATTTTAGATTGTTTGAATTCTTAATGTGTATATATAACTGACTTCGAAAATAATTTTCTTACATATAGTAAGATTTGGTGCTAGTTGGTGCTATGCATACAGGTGTTTTGCCTTTATTTTTTAACCTTTGTATTGAACAGAACCAGTCAAATGAACAAATATTATGTCCCTAACACCTAAATGTTGTAAAGAGTAGAAATCAATAATGTATTTCATTTGGAACATGGGAAAGATTAAATGTCTTAGTGAATAGTGGGACAATTTTTAAAGACCACCACTGTTCATATTATAATTTATTATTGCTCCAATGAGAATATACTGGATAATTTATTACTAACATTGTAATATTTTCTCAGTTATTTTTTTGGGTTCATTTCCTTTAATATTGGGCTCTACTGTAGATGTTTGCAACCTGGGAGGTCAGGCATAAAGCCAAAGCATGAGCACATAGTGTACAAAAGCAAATAAAGTTTATTTTAGAAGGCCACCTACAAGATAAACTTACAGTTTATAAAGGGAGTATTTACTACAAATAAAGTTGACCTATAAATATGAATATCATTTCAGTTACAGAGGCAGGAAGAAATAGTTGCTTATTTCTTCTTAATCTTTTTTTGCCTAAAGAGGCAAGAACTTTGCCAAAATACTCATAATATCCTTTCCTCCCGTTAAGGTAAAGTTGCCTATATGAACACTGGCTATGCTGAAAAACACTGTTTAAAAAAGGAAATAAAATTTATGGGAATGCAGTAGTGAGGACGGTTCTTGTATCATTTTTCATATATGAAAAATACTTGAAATAGCTATCTTCTAGACAGATGTTAAGACACAATCCAACTTCCACCAAAATTGTTTGAAAATTACATGTTTAAAGGGCAATCTAAGAAGCAATGAATAAGGGTGCACTCAATACTAGAATTAATGTCATCAAAGCATAAAAGTTAAGCATCAATTCATACAAAAACTGGTTAAGTACTTTTCTGATTAAGATTTTAAAAAAGTTACTGCAGAATTTTTGGAAAATATACAAAAGCATTAAAAAGACAATAAAAATCACCAAGAAATTCCATGACTGAATAAACCATCTTTCTTTTATAAATGTATTTATTAGGATTTTTACTAAACTTTTCACAAGCCTGATATATCACTCAGTCTTTCAAACGTTTAAAAATGCATCAATAATGTTTTAATAAAAAACTGATCAATTTAACATTTAAACAAATTACAAAGCACTAATTCCAAGGATTTAAACTTCCTTTTTTATTACTCTTGTCATTCTTTTAGAAACACTGAAAGGGCTTCCTTGGTGGCTCAGTGGTAAAGAATCCGCCTGCCAATGCAGCAGACACGGGTTTGATCCCTGAATCCAGGAAGATTCCACATGCCACAGAGCAACTAAGCCTGTGTGCCACAACTACTAAGCCTGTGCTCTAGAGCCCAGGAACCACGTGTCAGAACTGCTGAAACCTGCATGCCCTAGAGTCCAGGCTCCGAACCAAGAGAAGCCATCGCAATGAGAAGCCCGGGCACTGCAATGAAGAGTAGCCTCTGTATGCCGCAACTAGAGAAAAGATCTAGCAACAAAGAACCAGCAGAGCCAAAAATAAATAATTTAAAAAATGAAAAATAAAGCCACACACAAATAGAATAGTGTTAATAAAACAAATCCCTCTATCAGCTAGTTTTTTTTAAATTGAAGTATAGTTGATTTACAATGTAATTACTGTAGGAAATCAACTATACTTCAATTAAAAAAAATTATTGTCACCTGCTTATTTAACTTATATGCAGAGTACATCATGAGAAACGCTGGGCTGGAAGAAGCACAAGCTGGAATCAAGATTGCCGGGAGAAATATCAATAACCTCAGATATGCAGATGACACCACCCTTATGGCAGAAAGTGAAGAGGGACTAAAAAGCGTCTTGATGAAAGTGAAAGAGGAGAGTGAAAAAGTTGGCTTAAAGGTCAACATTCAGAAAATGAAGATCATGGCATCTGGTCCCATCACTTCATGGGAAATAGATGGAGAAACAGTGGAAACAGTGTCAGACTTTATTTTTTGGGGCTCCAAAATCACTGCAGATGGTGACTGCAGCCATGAAATTAAAAGATGCTTACTCCTTGGAAGAAAAGTTATGACCAACCTAGATAGTATATTCAAAAGCAGAGACATTACTTTGCCGTTTAGTCAAGGCTATGGTTTTTCCAGTAGTCATGTATGGATGTGAGGGTTGGACTGTGAAGATGGCTGAGCGCCAAAGAATTGATGTGTTTGAACTGTGGTGTTGGAGAAGACTCTTGAGAGTCCCTTGGACTGCAAAGAGATCCAACCAGTCCATTCTGAAGGAGATCAGCCCTGGGATTTCTTTGGAAGGAATGATGCTAAAGCTGAAACTCCAGTACTTAGGCCACCTCATGCGAAGAGTTGACTCACTGGAAAAGACTCTGACGCTGGGAGGGACTGGGGGCAGGAGGAGAAGGGGACGACAGAGGATGAGATGGCTGGATGGCAACCCTGACTCGATGGACATGAGTCTGAGTGAACTCTGGGAGTTAGTGATGGACAGGGAAGCCTGGTGTGCTGCAATTCATGGGGTCGCAAAGAGTCGGACAGGACTGAGCGACTGAACTGAACTGAATTGCTGTAGTATAGCAAAATGACTGTTATACAGATACATATGTATTCTTTCCATATTCCTTTTCATTATGGTTTATCCAAGGATACTAAATACAGTTTATTGTGCTATAAGGTAGGCTCTTGTTTATCCATTCTGTATATAATAGTTGGCATCTGCTAACCTATAACTCCCAATCCATCCTTCCTCCACCCCTACCTCCTGGCAGCCACAGGTTTGTTCTCTATGAGTCTGTTTCTGTTTCCTGGATGGGTTCATTTGTGTCATGTTTTAAGTTCCACACATAAGTGATATCATATAGTATTTGTCTTTCTCTTACTTCACGTAGTATGATAATCTCCAGTTGCATCCATGTTGTTGCAAATGATGCTATTTTGTTCTTTGTTATGGTTGAGTAGTATTCCCTTGTATAAACGCACTATGTCTTTATCCATCCATCTGTTGATGGACATGGAGGTTGTTTCCGTGTCTTGGCTATTGTGAATACTGCTGCTATGAACATAGGGGTGCATGTATCTTTTTGAAATATAGTTTTGTCTGGGTATATGCCCAGTAGTGGGATTGCTGGATCATATGATAATTCTGTTTTTAGTTTTCTAAGGAAGCTCTGTACTGTTTTACATCATGGCTGCACCAACTTACATCGCCACCAGCATTTTCTCCACACCCTTTCAAGCACTTATTTGTAGACTTTTTAATGATGGCCATTCTGACAGGTGTGTAATTTTGATTTTCATTTCTCTAATAATTAGTGGTGTTGAGCATCTTTTCATGTGCCTATTGGCCATATGTATGTCTTTGGAGGAATGTTTATTTAGGTTTTCTGCCCATTTTTTTGATTGGGTTGTTTTTTGTTGTTGTTGAGTTACATGAGCTGTTTTTATATTTTGGAGATTAAGCCCTTGTCTGTTGCACTGTTTGCAAATATTTTCTCTGTCTGTAGGTTGTCTTTTCATTTTGTTTATGGTTTCCTTTGCTGTGCAAAAGTTTGTAAGCTTGATTAGGTCCCACTTGTTTATTTTTGTTTTTATTTCTAGTGCCTTAGGAGACCTAAGAAAACATTGGTATGATTTATGTCAGAGAATGTATCACATAGTTTTAAAAATTATTAACAGTGATCCAGTCTTAACATTTTGGGATTATCTTTTCAAGGTTTTCTACAATCTTACAATATTATCTTAACATTTTAAAGACCAATATTAAAAAAGTTCTAATTATGTTATAAAATATCATAATTTAAACACAATCAATTGATATCTTAGAGCACATAGATTTTTATCCTTAAAAGTCTTTCTATAATGACTAATAACAGCAATTATTTATCAACATTTTATATTAGGCAGGATATTAAACACTTTTGATATATCATTTCAACTTAGTTCTCATACTAACACCTAGAGATAGGTGATATTTTCATACCTATTTTATAAATGCAAAAACTGAGCCTTATAGAAGTTTAAAAAAAATCCAGTGTCAAGTATCTTGTAAGTTTATTGGCTACATTCAAAGTCAGGCATTCTCACTGCAAAATCCACACTTAAAAATCACTGTTTATTTCCTAATGACATATCATAGAAGTGGAATAGCTAAGTCAAAGGGTTGAGATTTTGAAGATCTTTGATATATATTGCCACATTGCTCTTTGGAAAAGTAACATAATTTATATTCTTGTAAGGAATGTATAAAATACCTATTTAAGGACTCTGTAATAACACAAAAGTCAAACAACTAAAATACAGTAGGAGAGTCGTAGGCATTTTTTCCAGTGGATGAACTGTGTTTTTTTAGATAATATATGGATTAGAACAATCACATGGTACATAAATTGATACTTAAAAGAGGAAGACATCCCCAAATATTATAGTTAATGATGCTAACATTTAATTTCAGAACTATCTTAATTTCCCCTGAATTGTCTTTGTATTACAAGTTACTGCTCTAATAATAGAATTGTAACTGCAGTTTGTTAAAAGTAAGCATAACAAATAGCTTATTGCTGATAATAAACCATATAACACCAATACGTAATATGACCATACTCATTGGCACCTGGGGTTGCTCAGTTGGCAAATTCTCCTTATTCCACTGCTTTCAGAATCATGCTCCCAAACAAACAAACAATGTTAATTATAGTGTTCTATTACATTAAAGGAGAAACTCAATGAGAAGAGAGATTAACTAAAATGGAATAACTAATATTAAAGAAACAAAACATAGGATCAAAAATCAGAATGATGAAAGACAGATGTACCAGGCTCGTTATGGCAAGTCAGTCATAATTAACAAGATACCATGTACAGTCTTAAAGAGCAATGCAAAATAAAATTCCCAGCCCTCATCACAGAGTATAAACAAACCCCATCTGCCTGTAATTCCCTTTACACTAAAGACTGAGACCAGTGAAATGAACATAAAATAGCCTGGCCTAAGGATAGTAAACATGCAGAGGTCTCCCAGCTGTTCATTCCTGTGACTGAGAGAGAAACTGCGACTCATTCACTGCACTCTTTTCTGCCAACCCTGGTCTCGGAAACTTGTCAACACAGCACCAACATGAGTTCACAACAAAGGACAGACGCTAAGTGGATTTAACTTGCCCTTCTTTTTTGTTTTTGGCCATCCTTGTTTTAAACCTTTACTTCTCTAGGTGGTATCATCCTAAATTTGGATCAAGCTCAAATACCAGGTTATGTTCTTAAACATCACACGTCTCTTCTTTGAGGGAAAGTCATTTTAATGGAATTATTATTACTTTTTAATAATACATTCTTGTTTCTTCTTGAGGTACAGTATAAGAAACTGCCATATGAAACCCATGACTATAAATAACATGGGAATAGTATTAAGGGCATTGTGTATTATATTGGTATTCCTGTATATTAAATCTCATATGTGAGATTTACCTTGGAATTCAGTACTTAGCTTTCTTTGAGAAAATGATGCCCTACTTTCTATCTGATAAGAATTATGTTGCTGCTGCTGCTGCTAAGTCACTTCAGTCGTGTCCGACTCTGTGCGACCCTGTAGACGGCAGCCCACCAGGCTCCCCCGTCCCTGGGATTCTCCAGGCAAGAACACTGGAGTGGGTTGATAAGAATTATATTGCTCCTTTTTTCCCTACCGACTAGTTGCCAGGAAGCTGATATGCAAAATTTGATGTTCAACCATGATGAGCCTTAGGATTGGTATATTTATATACCAATATATAGTCAAAATGGTAAATACTCAAACTCCTCATTTCCTAATTATCTTATTCAATTTTGCTATGCTCTTGAAGTTATTTATGGCTATTCTACGTGTATAGTGGAAATACTAAGTACTGTGGGTGTCTCGTGTTTGGTGACATCACACTGGTAGTGTGAAACAGGCTATTATTGTTGGGAGTATTTACATCATGGAAATTGGTAAATGATATAAATCAGTCCCTTTGCTCCCGTTGTTAAGCATTCCCAGCACTCCACTGCCTATATGTCTTTTAGCCAAGTGAAACTATAGTGTGCTTCTATCAGGAGGACAATGAAATACTATATGTAGAAAGAATTCACAGAATTTAGTGAAAACAAAAAGGCAGGCTGTTCTGGCAACCAAGTTTATATTTATAAAAAGCTTCATGCAAGATAAAGAGGGCAAATGTATTTTGCCCTTTATCATAGTTCAATTCTGTTTGAAGATTAGGTCTCTAACACTAACACAGACTCTGAGTTTTTAAAATAAAATCAGAATCTTAAACAAGAGGGAATTTTAGAAACAGTCTATTTTATAACAGTAGTTTTCTGAATTTTTTCAAAGTAGTATTTTTCCCCTCAGAGGAAATCTTTCTTGGGATCATCAAAAAATAAGAGATGAATGCAAATAAATGAGACAAATGCGTTAAGTTGTCCTAGAGAATTTAATTTAGTTTCACTGATTGTAGAATCCTTTGAGGAATCCTAAACCCTTAAACTATTTGAAAAGCTCTCTATAAATGGTTTAGAAGCTTCCAAATCTGTCCAGATACAAGGATCAACAGGGAATGAGAATCTTTGGAAGTGGGGCCGAAGAATCTGAATTTCTGAATTCTGCGTCTTCAAGAAACTAAGGTGTGACGACATTAGGTTACTTTAGTTTTAGATTAAAGCTGATTATGATTAAGCAATATGCAGTCCATATGCTAAGGTCAAAGTGTATTTTTAAAAGTAATGTGAAAATGACTATAGGCTATCTTGACTTTTGCCAAACTCTGTCCTTACTTAAACACTAAAATAAATGTTAAGAGATTATAAGGAGAAAGTTATATAAAGTGGTAAAAATTAGTAAATCCTTGAAAATAATAAATTTGTGCCTATTTATGGCCAAATGATTACAGCTGGTACAGGGTTCAGTGATAACCCATGTATCTGTGTATATCCTTGCTAAATGAGTCATTATGCTACTGTTTAAGCAGCCATCAGGTAGCAGAAGTTCATGCATGATTACCGCAAAATAATACATAACTTTGTATTATACAAATTTCAAGAAAAGATCTGTTGCTAAGAATTCTCTAGTAGAGAATTCCCACTTAGTAAAACACGTGGTCTTCAAGAAAGTATGAAAATTACAATCAGGAATAAAAAGCCCATGAGAAAAGCCCCAACCCTGAATACTTTAACCGGTGATACAAGTTTAAAACTGCCAAGGAGAAAAAAAACACAGTAAAAAAAAAATTCCTTTGTAAGATTTTATATGTGTTTTAATTATAGTCATCAAGAGCTATGAAGCTTGGAATTTTCATGTCGTCAGAGCTAAACTTCTAACTTTACTTCAGAGCTCTAATTTCTACTCTAAAAGGAAACCTAAAGATAACACTAAAGGGAAGAAATCAATCCACAGCAAATCAGGCTAGTATTTCATCATCCTCTTACTCTCTCCCCTGGCCATCACCTCACCCTCCAACTACCAGGCCTACTGTATGGTAGACCCAGACTAAAAAAAAATATTTAAAAATAATGCTGAACTCAAAACAGAATATCCTAGAGAATCACCAGCTTTTGAGGCCCTCAAGGAACTAGGCTTCCTGTGGACAGTGCTATATAGAATGCCATACATAACTAAAAGAAGACAACGTTTCCTAAAATTGACAGCATCCCCCAGTTTACCAGGTCTAATTTCCATTCTAATTGTCACTACAAATAAGAAACTCATACATAGGATAGGTATTATTGTTCATGATATTATGAATAAGGTACCTACCAAGTATTGAAGCCAAAGCAAAATACAGAACTTCCAATTTTAAAACCCGTGTTCTTTGCTCTATACCAAAAAACTCTGTAATTCATACAGTGTGTAACTCCTAGCATATATCTTCAACATCAGTAGTTGAATGAAAATCAATGTTCACAAGTTATCTAAGTAACTGTGAATTGTGACTCACTAACGTATTACTGTCACATATAAAAAGATATCTGAGACCCATTTTCCAACATTTTTATTAAAGTATAGTTGATTTATAGTGTGCCAGTTTCTGCTGTACAGCAGTGATTCAGTTTTTTATATCTATACATACATGTATATAATTCTTTTTTGTATTATTCATTATGGTTTATTGTAAGATAGTGAATATAGTTAGTTCCCTGTTCCATATAGTAGGCCCTTATTTATATATTATATTTTATAAACAGTAGTTTGTATTTGCTAATCCCAAATTCCTAATTTATCCCTCCTCCCTTTTCCCTTTGGTTAACCATTGGTCTGCGTGCCGGTTTCTGTTTTGTAAATGAGTTCACCCGTGTCATATTCTAGATTGCACATGTGAGTGATATAATATTTGTCTTTAACTGTCTGACTTACTTCACTCAGTATGGTAATCTGTTGGTTCATCCATGTTGCTGAAAATGATATTACCTCATTCTTTTTTATGGCCGAGTAGTATTTCATTGTATATATGTACCACATCTTCTTTATCCATTCATCTGTCAATGGACACTTAGGTTGCTTCCGTGTCTTGGCTAAATACTGCTGTCATGAACCCAGGGGTGCATGTATCCTTTTGGATTATAGTTTTTTCTGGATACATGCCCAGGAGCGAGACTGCCAGATCATATGGTAATTCTATTTCTAGTTTTCTAAGGAAACTTCACACTATTCTCCACAAATAGTAACTGTATGAAATTTACATTCCAACCAACTGTGTAGGAGGGTTCCCTTTTCTCCACACCCTGTTGCCAGCATTTGTTATTTGTAGATATTTTAATGATGGCCATTCTGACCAGTGTTGGGGGAATACCTCAGGGTAGTTTTGATTTGCATTTCTCTAATAATTAGTGACACTGAGCATCTTTTCATGTTCCTGTTGGGCATCTGTATGTCTTCTTTGGAGAAATGAGACCCATTTTTTGACTGTGTACAAAGTCTACGTAAGGAATATTGACATGTTTAATCAACACTCACATGCTCTACATTCCTACCAAAATTGTTAAGTGGCTATACTTGATGGAGTTAAGAATTACTCACATCATCTGACCAACCCCCGACTCTTGAATAACTCTCAACTCAGAGAAACTATTTCTTTATTTAGCCCCTTAAACATAGGATCTGTTAAAACCCAAACTCGGCATTAGCCCCATCAACATTAAAGATAAGGAGATTTTGGCTGTAATCTAAAGTTTAAAAAAGGCTTCTGGTGAAGAAAAATTGCACATAAACCACTTCTGAATACGCTGAGAAAACTTCCTCTCTTGAAGTACACGCCTCGACACAAATAAAAAGGAGATGAGTAAGAAAAGCCATAGACATGAGTTCTATCCTGACCTCCAAGTGAACTTCCCCGAACTGAACTCAGATTTAAAATTGCTGCCGGGTCCTCCCACTGTGCATTCATATCTGCTGTGCAATCCATGCTGCAGGCATCTATAGCCCCCCCACAAACAAGCATAGCAACTCTCTACTGGGCTCCAACCAGTCTAAAGTGAACCGAATTATTTTGCTTTCAAATAATCTGTTAATTTCTCTCCATTACACAAAAACAGATCGCACCGAAGGCATACTTTGTGACAGGCACTGTATATTCTGGAAATAAGGATACCACTGTGAAGTCCCCATTGCTTTTTAATTAAAACTAAACTTGTGATGATTTGGGAATCAAAACAGTCTATTTTCATATTTTTTAAACCACTTCCTTCATTTCACTTGTTCACATCTAATAGGTCTGTTATTTCCAGTTCAATAATTTTTTTTTCTCATGCCACTCCTTAGAGCTAGAACAACCATTCCATTTATGTTGAGAACTCTCCCTCTTTTCATAGGCACCCTGTGTGTTACTCTGATTAATGTGGTTTAAAGAAGGTTTGGTCTCCTTATTTTGTTTAACAAATAATAACAGCACTCATAAAAACTGAACCACCAGAACATAAAAATTAAACATTGTGAAAGCATCTAAAGATAATTTCTATGTTCTCTTGGACGTGGTCAGCTGATGAGAGGATATCTAAGTACTTTCTTTGTACAAGCAAATCAGAGAGGAGGGAACTTTATACTATGCTGGGCAACTCATCAACAGAAAAAAGAAAGCAAACGTGTGCCAGAAGAACTATACCACCACCTCATTTAATCCTGACATTACTCATAGCAGGAAACCAGCCTGACAGTTTGGCACCAACAAGCTCTCTGGCTCTTGGGAAATATCACTGTTTCAGGACAGCACTTTTGGATGATCCTACTCCCACTCTTGAGAAATGGTACAGAATCCACCAATTCTGACTTTACGGCTTTTTGCTCCCTAAAAAAAATACAAAAGTGATTAAACAAAGGACAGCTGATATGTCCATTGAAAAGAAAGGGTTGTTAAAATTCCTTGTCATGAGAGAACTGTTTTATGTTAAGGAGACAGAGAAAAAAAATGCCAGTTAAATGCAATGTGTAATCCCTGATTGAAATATGTTGTTATTTTTGTTCTGGTGGTTGTTTGTAAAACAACAATGCAGCTACATAAGGTATTATTAGAACAACTTGGGCAATTTGAATACAAATTGTACTTTAGGTGTTCATATCTTATCATTGTTATTTTCTTAGGTGATATTAATCCTGTGGCTATGTAAAAGAATGTGCTTGTTTAGGAGACACAGTTCAGTTTAGTTCAGTCGCTCAGTCGTGTCCGACTCTTTGCAACCCCATGAATTGCAGCACGCCAGGCCTCCCTGTCCATCACCAACTCCCGGAGTTCACTCAGACTCACGTCCATCGAGTCAGGGATGCCATCCAGCCATCTCATCCTCGGTCGTCCCCTTCTCCTCCTGCCCCCAATCCCTCCCAGCATCAGAGTCTTTTCCAATGAGTCCACTCTTCGCATGAGGTGGCCAAAGTACTGGAGTTTCAGCTTTAGCATCATTCCTTCCAAAGAAATCCCAGGGTTCACCTCCTTCAGAATGGACTGCTTGGATCTCCTTGCAGTCCAAGGGACTCTCAAGAGTCTTTTCCAACACCACAGTTCAAAAGCATCAATTCTACGGTGCTCAGCCTTCTTCACAGTCCAACTCTCACATCCATACGTGACCACAGGAAAAACCATAGCCTTGACTAGACCTTTGTTGGCAAAGTAATGTCTCTGCTTTTGAATATGCTATCTAGGTTGGTCATAACTTTTCTTCCAAGGAGACACAGTAATCAGAACTAAAATGTCATACTATCTTCAATTTACTTTTTTAAAATAAAAATTTAATTTTCGTATAGATTTACAAAAAATTATAATGATAGAACAGACAGTTCTCATGTTTACCATACACTCAGTTTCCCCTCTTATTAAAAATCTTAAGAGTAGTATGGTACATTTGCACAGTTAATGAACTATTAAAAATACATTATATTTAATTAAAGTTTATATTTTAATTTGCTTAGTTTCTGAAATCCTATGGACAGAGGAGCCTGATGGACAACAGTCCATGGGATCACAAAGAGTCAGACATGACTTAGCAACTAAACAACAAATTTTAGGATACCATCTGGAATCCCACTCCATTTGTGATATTACATTTAATCACCATGCCACCCCAAGCAACCCCAAAAGTTTCCCAAACCTTATTTTTTATGATTTGATAGTTCTGAAGACTGCTGGTCAAGTAATTTTTATAATGTCCCTCAATTGGTATTTGTCTTATGTTTTTGTCAAGGTTGGACCAGGGTAGGGGTTTTGGGGAGGAACACCACAAAGATAATGTGTCATTTTCATGACATATCAAGGGTACATATGATCAGCCCTTATCACTGATGACAACCTGGATCGTGTGGCTGTAGAAGAAATTATCAGGTAAGGTTACTAAATACTCCCTGCCAAAACACTGCCCTGCTTCCCATACCATACCTTTTGGAAGGAAATGACTATCTACAGCCTATATCCTTAAGGAGTGAAGAATTATGCTCCACCTCTATGAGGGCAGAGTATTTACATGCATTATTTGTGATTCTTCTGCATGGCAAATTTTCCTATTCTCTTCTATTCATTGATTAAACCATCATTTATATCAGTATGAACTCATGGATATTTATTATACATTTTGGGCTCTAACACAATAGTACTTTATTTTGTTGCTCAAATTGTTCTAGATTTGGTCACTGGGATCTCTTTTAGTTGACTTTTACCTCCCTTTGATACACCCCCATCATTGTTTTTATTTTTATCTTTTTTGAGCACTTTGTTATTGTGTGATACTAAAAGATGGTCAAGGTTCATTTTGTATATTTCTTGTCCCATTTTTAGAATTAGCTGTTTCTCCAAGGAGTGCTCCAATTAGCTATTTCTCCAAGAATACATTTCTTTTACTAGAGAAATAAATCTGAAACCAAGATATAGGTGCTGGGTGTGCTCATTACAACTGGAGTATTGTTTGCTCTAGGCCTTTTTTGGGTCTATTTTATATCTTAACTAATACTTTGTTGATGAATTTTGCTAATATGAATATGTTATATATTTGTGAACCTTTGTATTAAATGTCTGCATTTATATTAGATAAGCCTTTCTTATGCTGAGAGCAAGTAAATATTTGTATCTCTCTATATGTTTAGTTCATATGGAGTTTAGTTTATTGGCAGCGGGTTGGGGAGGGGGTTTGGGGGGATGGGCTGTAAATCCCTGGTGACTTTCTTACCCTTCACAAAGCTGAACCATTGGTTTGTGACTCATGTCACCAGGTCAGAGGAATAACAAGTCTGCTGGGGATTTTATCTTCACCACCAGGAAGCCACATCGTTAACAGTCTCTGCCTTACCTAACAATACTATACCCTGAGAATGTTACTTCACCAGAAGCCAATCCCCAGACTCTGGCTATGGGATTTTTAGCTGTGCCACAGAGCCTAGGGTTTTTCAGTTTAACACAGGCATTCTACAAGGCACAGAGGCTTTCCAGCTTAGTGGTTTCTAAGGCATCAGCTGACCTTAGGACCTGAAGGGTAAACAAGAACACAAGTCTCAGGTCTGCTATGGGCTTATCCTTACTGCCAACCTAAGGTATAATCCCCCCGTCAGTCACTGCAGTTAAAGTTTACATACTCAAGTTAATCGCTTCAATCCACTTTGTACTTCCCTCTAGAATGTGGGCTCAACATATTTTCCATATTCCCATATAATCTAGTACCACTGGCTTTAAATTCAATATGAGGTTCTTTCTTTAATGCTTTAAAAGTATCCGTTTTGGGACTTTCCTGGCGGTCCAGCAGTTAAGACTGTGCTTCCCACTGCAAGGGGTGTGGGTTCAATCCCTGGTCAGGGAACTAAGATCGTGCATGCCAAATAAATGAATAAATAAAATACTTAAAAATACCCATTTGATTCATAAATTATAATTAAGATGAAGATCTTTTGTAGAACTGAAGACTCTACAAGACCTTTCATACTACGTTGCCAATGAAGAAGTCCTGTTATGTTGCCAGTCTGGACTGGCTCACCTCTCTTCATCTGTCCATATGTGGCAGCAAGACAGTATTTCTTTTCTTTCCTTTTTTTTTAAAAAAAAAAAAAACTTAATTCTTTCTCTTTATTTCTATTTTTAACTGATGAATAAATGATATTCACTCCATGGGGTCATGAGGAGTCAGACATGCCTTGGTGACTGAACAACAACATAAATGACTTTTAACACAGTAATCTCAAACGCACAACATGACTTGATATTTGCATATACTGGAAAATGGTCACAATAAGTCTAGTTAACATCCGTCACCATACACAGTTACGAGAATTTTCTGTAAGAACATTTAAAACCTACTCTCTTAACAATTTTCAAATATGCAATACAGTATTATAAACTAGATCACCATGCTATGCATTACATCCTAGGATTTACTTATAACTGTACGTTCTGTACCTTGTGACCCTCCTTACCTGTTACTATCAGCGTATGGATCTTTGACTCCTCCTTCCCCTCCTACAACATCTAATTTGTAACCCAGTCATGTTGGTTTTTCCTTGGTGAGCATCCACACACTCATCCTCTGCTTTTATTTTCAAACCAGTGGCTGAAGATTCATTTACGTTCATGTCCTACCTACAGAATGGTTTCCCAACACAAGCCTCTGGCTCCACTGTTAGATCCATCTTCCTAACTGTATTTCCTAATTGTACTTCCTACACTCACGGTGGCTTCCCTGGTGGCTCAGAGGGTAAAGTGTCTGCCTGCAATGTGGGAGACCTGGGTTCGATTCCTGGGTCAGGAAGATCCCCTGGAGAAGGAAATGGCAATCCACTCCAGCACTGTTGGCTGGAAAATCCCATGGACGGAGGAGCCTGATAGGCTACAGTCCACGGGGTCGCAAAGAGTCGGACACAGCTGAGTGACTTCACTTCACACTCACTATACTGACTTGCTTAAAGACGTCAATAGCTGGCCTCCTTGCCCTCTTGTGAACCAGCCCACGTGGGAGCTCAAGAGAGCATAACTTGAAAACCACTGCCTTATATAAACCATCTGCTTCAACATGGTGTCCTCAACGTGCCTCTTGTATTTCTACTTGTCCTGGAGTATGTGCTTCTTGCCTGCAACGCCTCCCTCCCTCATCTTTCTTCTTTGCTACGTGGATCATGTAGCTTTCTCACCTTGTTTATCTGTAGCTGCCATTCCAACAGTGAGAAAAGTTTAGTGTTCGACTCCAGTATATAGTGATTTCAGAACTGTTAACCCACACCTTCATGGGATACAATTTAAATCAAGTACAGTGGTAAATGCAGTTCTTTTTCACTTTAGCCTTATAGCTCCCAGTAATTTCCAGTTATTTAAATCCTCACCCTTTTCCTTCACTCCCTTCAACAAAGTTGTTTAATGTATTTGTAACATAGTTCTGTCATATTCTGCATTCTATCCTGTATCCCTCAATCTCCAAAATGCTTTTAAAAATTTTGCATATATTAAGATTCACTCTTGGTGCTGTAAAGTTGTATGGGTTTTGACAGTGCAACTCACCAGGCTCCTGTCCATGAAATTCTCTAGGCAAGAATACTGGAGTGGGTAGCCACTCCCTTCTCCAGGGGATCTTCCCTACCCCAAGGATTGAACCTGAGTCTCCTGATTACAGGCAGATTCTTTACCGTATAAGCCACCAGGGAAGCCTAATGTCATAAATCCACCATTATAGAGTCATAAGGAATAGTTCTATTACCCTATAAAAACCCTTGTGATTTGCCTATTTAACACCCCCAAACCCTGGCAACCACTGCAGTTTAAAATCTCTACAACTTTGGGACATTCCTGGTTTTCCAGTGGTTAAGACTCTGTGCTTCCACTGCTGTTACTATTGCATAATATATGTATACGTGTGTGTGTGCGCCCATGTATGTATGTGTGTATGCACATGTACGTGTGTGTGTGTATATATAAATCAACCATTACAAACTGTTAACAAGGGATTCTAGGTCAAGGGTATTATAGATAGATATTTATTATATTCTTAAATTTTCTGTAGCATTAACATTATTCAATAAAAAACAGTGAAATACATTTACGAAAGAAGGTAAGAAAGAATGAAAGCCATATTAACAGTATTTTCATTAAGTATTTTTTTCTCGAATGATTAAGCATGTATGTTTTTGCTTAAATACATCTCTTTGAAAATACGTAACTAGATTTGTTCTGTTAGGCTACCTATAATCTGTCTTTAATTAGAACTGCTAGTCCACTTATGTTTATTGTAATTCTGATGCATTTAGGGTTTAAATCTTATTCTGTACTTGATATTTGTCCTACCTGTGCCTTTTTGTTTTCTTCTTTGGAATGAATGTGGCCCAGTTCTTTATAGTTCTTTGGTTTCTAGTTTTACGCTATTATACTACTCATATTGGATGAATCCTCGGTAGCATTTACTGTCCCAACATGTTCCATGAGAACAGGAAAACCAAAACAAGGTCATCCGGTTTCAGGAAATGCCTGTGAGTGAAAGGTGGCTTCAGTGTTCCCTTTACCTTGCTGGGCTTTCGGCCTCTGAATAACGTACTTCCGAGTCAGTTTGGTGGTGTATTTAAAAAAAAAAACACAGAAGGCATTTCTTTTGATTTGTAGAGGAGATCACTATTAAACATTGTATTTCCCAGCCATTACATATAACAATAGCATTTTCTTTCCATAATACTGAATGGTTATAAAGTTTTAGATTATGTTGCCAACTGGTGTTTTATTTTCATTTTATTTACAAGAATATTCAGGGTCCTAATTGCTTTCATCAATACTATATTTTGAAATGTTATTAAATATTTTATCTAGCATTTTTTCATGTTCTCAGTGGGAGTGCCCATCCCAGTTACATTTTTGTCCACCAGACCACCAAAACTGAAACTCT
Source organism: Redunca redunca (assembly GCA_006410935.1). Lineage (NCBI taxonomy): Eukaryota > Metazoa > Chordata > Mammalia > Artiodactyla > Bovidae > Redunca > Redunca redunca. Next base: position 75,959 of record SJYQ01010908.1, read on the forward strand.
AAATTGCTCTTTAAATTTTCAGAGGCTTTGTTCTAAAATGGACAGTCAGAACAGTCTATAAGAAGAAAGGAAATCAGTCTCTTAGGCATTTCTGGGGCCAGAGGACACAAGTTGAGATATGGGAGTTGCCTATATGTGATGTGAATTATGTAAATCAGCCACCTAAACTACTGATTATACATGAGAGTTCCTAACATTATTTGATGCTTATGGTAAAAGAGCTTTTCTTAAAATTAGTCTTATATTCAGAAATAGATTTTCCCCCTTGAAATGTACAGCCATTCACATTTTAGGCCAAATTTGAATGACGTCAATTTCTATTCAATCTTAAAAATTTAATAGTATAAAATAAAACATTAGGAAGCTTTAATTCTTCTTCCCAAAGATATATATAAAGAGGATGGAAATGTGGCTCAGCATTACATAATGTTGCCACCCACTCCAGAAACAGAAATGGGTGCCTAGCAACAGGAAAGGGTCATCTCAGGAGAGTGCTGATTGCTCATTGGAGCATTCTAAACACAGATGCTTTTCTATCCTTATCACTTCCAGTCCCTGCTAAACACATGCTGGCTACCTTGGATCCCGGTGCCATCTGATGAGAACCTTCCTCTTATGACAACCAGTAACTGCCACACAGGGTCGCCTCTACCTTTAGGTTATATCTTAAAAAACAACTTGAAACATTAAAATGTGCTTTTTGTGTGCATTTTCTTCCCCTGTAATCATGTTTCTTTCACGATAGGCTAGTGTCCTTGTCTTCATTTTTCTGACTGCCCCCTCTTATACCTGTTCGTTCTAGCAGGAAGGCTGAAGCATTTAATTCTTAAAAAAGAGGTTATGCATGAGTCTGCCTGATGTTACTCATGCTTATGGATACTTATGGTAGGAGAGCTTTCCTAAAAATAGTAATAGCAATCTCACCTTCAGGAATTTGTATTTTTCTTAGACATATAGCCAATCAAATTTAGATTAAGGTTTGAACAGTCTCAATTCCTATTCAATCCTAAAGATCTACTGGTACAAAAGTAGTACAAATAAAGATCCAGACAGCTCTAGTTCTTTTTACAAAGATACACAAAGGGGACAGAAATAATGGTTCTGCATCACATCATGTTGCCACCTTCCAGAAAGAGAAGTCAGAGCATCTTTTCCTAGGTTACTTGGCTGTTTGCACGGGTCTCCCTCCCCTGTTTTTGGTGTAAAGTCTCTTGTCCATTTTTCTTTGTACATCTGAATATGAACCAATGTTCACTTTCATATGTTATGAATGTTTTCCTCCCACTTTGCCTTTTTTTAAACTCTCTTGATGTCTTTTGATAAAAAAAAAAGTATTTAATTTTAGTCTGTTTCAGTTTATCATTATTAGACATCTTTATGACTAACACTTTTTGTGCTCTAAGATTGAGTTTCCTTATTACAAAGTCACAAAGATATTTTTCTAAACTATGTTCTAGAAATCTTACTGTTTTACTTTTTCTGTTATCAGGTTGGAATTAATATTTTTGTGATGGTCTGAGTTAGTGGCTATGTTTGTATAGATATATGGATATCCAGCTGGCATGGAAACACCACAGTATTGTAGATAACAACCTTTCCTCACCGTACTACCTTTTGTCATAAAACAAGTATCCAAAATAGATGTATAGGACTTTTTATAGACCCTAAGCTCTTTCACTGGCCTATGTGTCCATCCTTGCTCTAATACTTGTCTTATTTGCTATACTTTTATAAACTTTATCTGTTCAACTCATCCCACTATTAATATCTGATTAAATGTGTCATTCCACTTGGTTCTTCTTTTCTTTGCTCTTCTATTTCAGGACTGTCCACCCTTTGCATTTTCACATACATTTTAGGCATAACCTGTCAACTTTCTTCTCTTCTCTAGATATACTCAGTCCCTAGGTAGACTCATCCAGTTTCATCAGTTTGAATATCCACACTCTGTCAAACAAACCTCTGCATTTAACAATCTTCAAAACAAACCCAGAATCTGATGATTATTACCACCGTGGTCCCGGGCACCACCCGTCCTTCACAGGTTTATTAAGAGTCTCCTAACTGGTCTCCAAGCTTCCATTTCTGCCCCGCTAGTAGATGCTCCGTGATAGAGAGATCCTTTAAAATAAAATCTTGCTCCTCTGGTCAAAACTCATTCAAGAGTAAATTCCCGTTTTGTTGACAATGGTCTGCATAACTGGCTGCGCTGCTGCTCTGGCCCAGCCACACTGGCCTCCCGGCGCTGGGCAGAGCGCCAGTCTGACCAGTTACATTGGCCTCCCGGCGCTGGGCAGGGCCCCAGTCTGACCAGTTACACTGGCCTCCTGGCGCTGGGCAGAGCCCCAGTCTGGAGCTTGCACCTGGTCAACTCCCTTCCTGGGAAGCTCTTCCACAGATTCTGCGGGTAATACCTTCACCTCCTTCAAGTCCTTGCTCAAATGCCAACTTCTCACAGCAGCCTTCCCTAACTGCTGCTGCTAAGTTGCTTCAGCTGTGTCCGACTCTATGCAACCCCATAGACTGAAGCCCACCAGGCTCCCCCATCCCTGGGAAGAACACTGGAGTGGGTTGCCATTTCCTTCTCCAATGCAAGAAAGTGAAGTCACTCAGTTGTGTGCAACTCTTCGAGACCCCATGGACCGCAGCCTACCAGGCTCCTCCGCCCATGGGGTTTTCCAGGCAAGAGTACTGGAGTGGGGTGCCATTGCCTTCTCCATTATGTATTCCACATAGAAGTTAAATAAGCAGGGTGACAATAGACAGCCTTGACATACTCCTTTTCCTATTTGGAAACAGTCTGTTGTTCCATGTCCAGTTCTAACTGTTGCTTTCTGACCTGCATACACGTTTCTCAACAGGCAGGTCAGGTGGTCTGGTATGCCTGTCTCTCTCAGAATTTTCCACTTTCATGGCCTTAAAAAACTGCAGTGGCCATTTAGGATTAGAAAATTATAACAGCAGTAGCATTTTCTTTTGGTAGACTGAACATCATCATCACTGAGTTAAATATTCATCAGCAATTTAAATTCTCCATTTGACACACAAAGTTATCTTTTAATCATAGTTTATTAAATCATAAAGTCAAAAAAAGCAGTATAACAAGTCTTCCTTCAGTAGCGGAAGTCTTAATGTCAAAATACATGCAAAAATGTCCATATTTCCAAAAGTCATATTCATTTGCATTGGTGGTGGTTTTCCTCATGTTTGCTTCATCTCAGTTTTGTGGAGAGCATCTTCTCTCAACATATTTAAAATGTATTTGCTTCATTAAATTTTTCTTTTCATGGAATGTTTTTCTTATTGGTTGATCGCCAAAGATTTACCTTTTATGTTTTTCCTCTAGTGTTTTTTTTAGATTCCAGAGCAACATACTGAACTGTACTTTAAATACCACTGAGCTTTCCTCAGGGAAGAGGCACAAAAGAGGAGTTGGACAAATTCGAGTATTTTTAAAAAACACACATACAAATCAGCCACAGAAAAACAAGATTCACAAAATGAAACCCTTCCAAATATTGTTTGCTAGATATAGAGAGCATCACAACAAATTGTGTGCCCATATTTGTCACTCAGAGAAAATCACTTCTAGAAAACACATTCTCTTCTCCACCCAAATGTTTAAACTTGATTAAGTAAAATTGTTTCTTGAGAAATTTAATCCTTAACAATCAAGACAACCTGTTCAATAAACTGAAAGTTAGCTACTTTTACTAGTATGAGTCATGATCACCTAAAAACTGACAAATAGCCTATTCTCCTCTTAACTTAGAACCAATTTTACTTTCTTACCGACCAAATTGAGTCAGCTTAATCAAATCATCCTAGAACTTGAGTCAGTTTAAGAGAAAAGGAGAAAAATAAAGTATGATTTGCATACAACGAAAAAAGCGGTTGGTTAAATACTTAAAGATGACACCTGCAAACTTTTTTATTCTACCACTACATTTAAGACTTCAGGTCTACTAGTACTGGAAAAAACATTGCAATGCACCAAAAAGCTTCTAATGCATGAAACAGCTTAAAACATTGTTGCAACTAAAAGAAGCTTGCCATGTCATCTTAACTTTAGAAAGGTTAAGGAAAGCCTGTGTTCTTTTTTGTGTAGAACAAAATTGAGAGATAAAACTTTTTTGTTTTTAAAGCCACTAGGTTTTGGGGGTGGTTTGTCATGTAGCAATAGATAACTGGAAGCAGCAAGCAGCTCCAGGTGGCCCTGGTGGCAGTGAGCCCAGACTGGAAGTCAAGGGAGAATCTTATCTGCCTGGTGCATGGCTGGGGGGCACTGGTGGGCGTAATAAGACACAGAGGAAGGCAGCATCAGCTGGAGCAAGAGGATTGCAGGGTTGCAGTTAGTGGCTCTGACTATACGTGTAGCATCCTGTGCCCTTGAATGTGCCCAGAGAGATGGAAGTGAGGAGCTGAGGTCTTACCTAAAGGAGATGGGTTAGGGTTAGTAATCTGTTAGTCTTGGGGATCAAACTGTTAAAGCGACCTTACTTTAGGTCCACAAGTTGGTGGACAGCATTATGTACAACAGCCAAGATACAGAATAAATGTTTACGAGCCATAACAAAAGATCAAATCTTGCCATATGTGATAACATCGATGGACCTTAAAGGCATTATGCTAAGTAATGGCAAAGACAAACACCATATGATTTCACTCATGTCAAATATAAAAAACAGAAAACCAAAATAAACAAACAAATGAACAAAAAAACCAATGTGGATACAGAGCAGAGTGCAGAGGTTACCAGAGGCGAAGAAAGGGGAGGGCGAAACAGCTAAAACAGGTCAACCATATGATGGAAATTAAATTTCTGGTGGTGAGCATGCTGTAGTACAGACACAAGAAATATAATGATGGAAACATGAAAGGTCGTAAATCAACGCTGCTTCAATTAAAAACCTGTTTTTAGTAGAAATAATTTATATTAATTATACAAACAGTACTAGAAAGAAAGTAGAAATCTAAAACTCAGCCCCAGATCCATTGACCAGAAATAATTAGTGATCATGTCTGATAATCCAAACATCTTTCTGTACTATTAGTAGAGAAAGAGTGACAGGAAAAGTATACAAAAATGAAATCTTAAAATACATGAAATTTAATGTAAAAACCCTAAATTACATTTTGCTTAAATTTAACAGACAATAAAACTGAAGGAACAAATAAAATTTTAACTTAGAAATCTTGGGGCCTACACTAATCCTTTAGAAACAGGATTAGGAAAGGCTAGCATTTCAACCCTATGAAAGGTTGCTATGAAAGATTAAATCTGCCCGGATGCTTCCTTCTCACCCTCTCCAGATTTTCATTGCCTGTTTTTCTTTTTTAAACAGTCCATTGGTCACAAAGAGTCAGACACGACTGAGCAACTGAGCATGCAAACCTTTTTTAAAAAACCAAGATGTATATCATATTCTAATATATGATATTAATGCTGTGGAAACTTTTAAAGGCATGGAATGATTTTGATATGAGTTTCACTAAAAATAAACAAAGCTCCATACTGACAAATCTTACAGATGATCTTTTTAAGGCAGCATAGATGTGCATGCTGAGGCAAATGTGCAATTTAGTCAAGCTGACAAATGTGATATTTTGGTGTCTGGTAGACTTCATTCACATACTAACTGGAAATATGAAACGCATTTCCAAGTTGAATTTCTTGAAGCACGACAGACAAAGCTGTAATAAAATCCAGATATTCCTGCCACTGCATTCCTTTCCTCTAATACTTCTGTAACTCAATCTGAAAAGACCAGCTTTGGAAAGATGACTTCTTTATAGGCCACTAATGTTGCAGACATTTTCTAGGTACTTAGATTGTCAAAATCATAAGATCATTGAAAACTAAACTAAGGATATTTTACAATTTGTGTTTCCTTGTTCTAAAATGGCAATGGTATTCCAGTAGCTCAATTCTGTGTTTCCTGACACTATTTCTCAGAAAAATCACAATTAGGTTTTCTATCTCATAACCTCTACTATAATGGTTTTTGAACCTGGCTGCACATTCCAGTCACTTAGGGAGCTTTAAGAAAATAAGGATATCCAACCCCCCTCAGATCCATTATTACAATCTTTGGGACTGGGCTCTGGGAAAGGTGTTTTAAAACTACTATAGTGCTTGGTGAGCTCTTATTTTAACTGAAGAATCTAAATCATATATATGAAAAAAATAAATAAATAAATCATCTATATGAAAACAGATACTCAATTTATCATGTGTTCAGTTACAGTGAAAATAAATTTTTAAATATTTTAATTTTATTGAAGTACAGTTGATTTAAAATGTTAGTTTCAGGTGTACAGCAAAGTGATTCATTTATACATATATACATATTCATCTTTTCTGTCAATAGGTTCTTTGCTCATATCTTATTGCATCATATCTCATATCACAGAATATTGGGTAGGGTTCCCTGTGCTATATAGTATGTCCTTGTTGGCTATCTGTCTTACATACAGTAGTGTGCGTGTATTAGTGGAAATCATTTTATTAAGATTTTAAGAGGTGAGTTATCAGTGTCAACCATGTTTCTCAAATTTAATGATGTCATCAATTTTCAACATTTGTAAATCTGTTGAGTTGCTTTTCTGGTTTACAGCTGTAATTTTAAATTACCCCATCATACAAAACTCCTTTTTAAAGAGTGAGTAATGTTAGGAAATTTTGTCCCTTTATTGAAGGATTAAATGCTAGCAAAACTTAAGACTCTGACTGACAAAACAATAATAGAACAAGAGTCTGGTTAGGAGTAAAAGGAATAAATGGTCACTTACTTACGAGCCCATTTGCAGACTAACATGCTTTTTTTTTTTTAAATCTCAGTTTCCAAACCTTTTCTTGTTTATATTAGAAGTTCCATTTTATTCCATGAATTCTAGTCTTTTAAAAATGAATTATTTTATTGAAGTGTAATTGATTTGTAATTTGTTAAATTCTACTGTGCAGCAAAGTGATTCACTTAAACAGGTAATTCTTTTTCATATTCTCTTCCATACTGAATACGGTTCCCTGTGCTATACAGCAGAATCTTGTTTCCAGTCATCTTTAAGAGGAAACATTCCAAACTTACCCACTTCCTTTATTCCACCAGTATGCACTTGGGCTTTGGGCAGTACTCCTTTTCTTGTACAAGCTGATTGCTGATTCATTTTCTAATTTCCCCTTCTTAAACCATTCTTATGAAATCCTCCAAGATTCCTCAAAGAGGCTAACATTCTTCACATTTAAAAAAAGTGTTAAACTAGCTGGCAATCCTATTGATGTTTCTGGGTGACTACTGGGGTAGTGCAAGAATATGGATAATTTCTACAGTTAAATCTAGTAGATTTATTTACTTTGCATTTTCAAACTAGAAATCCCCACATAATGTCTCATAATTGTGTTCCTGAGGTGCTGTGAGGCTCTGAATGTCCTCCTCTATCAACCAAGTGAGCACAGCACAGGGAATGACAAAGGAGCAAGGGGACAGCCTAGCAAGCCAGATAAATCCTGGCCATCAGCAGGTGACACGTTTCAGCCAGATCACCACCAGAGCAATGCTGACCACATGGAAAGCATACAACCCTAATATTTTCCATTTCCCCCTCTTCTATAAATAATGCTCAGGGTGCATAAGGAATCAGAGCTACACAATGATAAAAAACGTTAATATTACATGTTAGCTCCCATAGGTAAGTTCAAACCCACTCCAGATTCTAGGACTATTGTCTCTGCTGTGTAGTATTGGAGATATTGGAGAACGACTCTAAAACACGTAACCAAAAGCTGTAGTGTTCTCGTGTAGGGATAAGGGAACTTCAAGCAATGCAACATTTTTTGACCAGATAAACTATCAGAACAGAGAAGTAACATCATTAAGAACACAAAGCAGCAGCTGTTAAGAAAATTATTCTACATTTCGACATCAGTACTCTTAGGTCTATCTTAATCTGGAAGTAGTCATGTGAAGCCATATTGATTGGCACTTTTTTTTTTTAGACACCAAATTACTTTCTATAGCCATATACCAAGTGGACAGACAAGAAAAATACTTTTATCTGAAAATAGTATGGGGGGGAACCTCTTAAGTGGCCATCTACATACCTACTTTTAGAAGCTCCAAAAATCCTTTGAATATATAAGGAACTTGACAGGTTCATTGGACTCATACCAGGTTGGAGGTGGGGAAAAAAAGGACTAGAGACAGCCTGCTTGTTGATTTCACAGAGGTTCTGGCCTTTTGTTCACATATTCTTCATGACAGGTGCAGCTCCCTCCCTCCCTCCATCTGGGGCCTGGCTTAGCACTGAAACTGGCCTCAACACCGGCCAGAAGCATATGGGCTGGGGCAGGGGCAGAGTCTCCTTTCTGCTGGTATCTGCTCTGTGTTGTCTTGCACTTGTCTCTTTAGTTACTGTAGATACCTTGGTCCTGACTCACTGTAAGTATTGTGCTATTTTTTTTCAGCTGTGTCACGCAGCTTGCGGGATGTTAGTTCCTGGACCAGGAACTGAACTGAGTCCTCGGCAGTGAAAGGGCGGAGCCCTAACCACTGGACCACCAGGGAATTCCCTTAGCATTTTAAAAAATGTAATAGTTGTTATAAAGACAATATATGACGTATAGTTCCAAGTTAGGAGCATAATGAAGTGAATCAGTCATTCAGCTTCAAAGTAGAATACCACCAACACAACTGTCCCAGAGTCCCTTTCTCTCAGGTTACTGAGTTAACCCTTATCCTAAAATTTGTGTTTATTATTCTCTTTTTTGAAAAATAGATTTGCCATATATGTATATATCTCTATATATTGTTTAGTCTTGGGCTTCCCAGGTGGCACTAGAGGTACAGAACCCGCCTGCCAATGCAGAGATGCTGGTTAGATCCTTGCGTTGGGAAGATTCCCTGGAGGAGGGCATGGCAACCCACTCCAGTATTCTTGCCTGGAAAATCCCCAAGAACGAAGGAGCCTGGCGGGCTACATTCCAAAGGGTCGCAAAGAGTCAGACATGATTTAAGTGACTGAGCAGAGCAGATGCTAGACACTTTAAAATGGTATCACACTAAACACAATCATATCTGGCTTCCCCCCTCCAAAAAACACACTTTAGTTTTCAAAATATTCATCCATATTGATGCTTGTAATATGTATCTCATTCACTTTTCTTGCTGAGTAATATTCCATTATGTAAACAGACTAAGATTTGTTTACCTATTCTCATGTCCATGTAAATTAGTATTCTTGGTAGGTTTTTAAAAAACTGTATTTATTTGGTTTGCCAGGTCTTAGTTGCGATATGATTAACACAAGATTTTTTAGTTGCAGCACACAAACTCTTAGTTGTGGCATTTGGAACCAAGTTTGCAGGCCAGGAATTAAACCTGGGTCCCCTGCATTGGGAGCGTGGAGTCTTGGCCACTGGACCACCAGAGAAGTCCCTTTGGTAGATTTTTGCTTTAAGAACTTTCCTAGAAACATCCTTGCAAATGTCTCCTGGTTTCCATGCCAAATACTACCTAGTTGTAGAATTTCTGGTTATAGGGTATGATTAATACTATGACTTAGGGCCAAACTGTTTTCCAAAACAGTTGGAGCATCTTACTTTCTTACTGGCATCACAAATATAAGATCCCATTGCTCTACCCATCCTTGCCAACACCTGGTATTTTCAGACTTCTTAATTTTTGCAAGCTAGAAAGCATGAAATGGAATTCCAGTGTGGTCTTAATGTACATTTCTTTGAAAACTAATGAGTTTTATATGTTGCTTCCCTGTTTTGCTACTGACTCAGTTGTACATCTTTCTCTTAGACTATTTCTTATTGATTTTAAAGAATTCCTATACCATCCCAACATCATACTTTGTGAGTTACATATATTACAAAACTGTCTGCAACTTTTGCCCATGTTGGGCCATAATTCTAGTACGGGCTTCTTCCATCACACCTTCCTTCCCTGGCCTCAAGCTATTGAGAAATTAAAAAATAGCAATATTAGTTTCTAAACCGAGTTTTAAAAATTCTATATCCTGAGAAGTTTATTTAATATAATTAGGTGGTTTTGTCCCATATAGACTGGCAAAGACAAATTTATTGCCAATGCAGTGAAAATTCAGATACCATTGCTGAGACGTAAAATCAGTCTTTGCATTGGTGGTAGAGCAGGTGATGCAAGAGTGTAAGGGAGGTGATGCAAGAGTAAATTATTTGAAAAAAGTCACTGAAATTATTATATGTAAATTCTATCCCAAAAAATGATGATGTGAACCTTTAAAAATAACAGATGGACATTATATTTCAGGGAGGTGGGACAGCATGTTGGTTAAGGTCTGGTTCTAGAGCCAGACTGCCACTTAGCTCTGCCTCTTAGTATGTTATCGTCTTGGGCAAGTTATCTCATGTCCTTTACCCTCACATTTCTCAAAGGCAAACTGAGGATAACAGCAGCACCTATATTGTTATGTCATAAATGTTTTACTTTTCACATCTCAGGAAGTATCCGCTGATAATTTATTTTTGAGTTTGCTGTGAAGTAAGGCTGTAGTCTTACGAGTACAGGAGGCAGTGATCAAGACCATCCCTATGAAAAAGAAACGCAAAAAGGCAAAATGGTTGTCTGAGGAGGTCTTACAAATAGCTGAGAAAAGAGGAGAAGCTAAAGGCAAAGGAGAAAAGGAAAGATATACCCATCTGAATGCAGTTTCAAAGAACAGCAAGGAGAGATAAGAAAGCCTTCCTTAGTGATCAATGCAAATAGAGGAAAACAACAGAATGGGAGAGATTAGAAATCTCTTCAAGAAAACTAGAGATACTCAGGGAATATTTCATGCAAAGATGGGCACAATAAAGAACAGAAATGGTATGGATCTAACAGAAGCAGAAGATATTAAGAAGACGTGGCAAGAATACACAGAAGAACTGTACAAAAAAGAGCTTCACGACCAAGATAATCACAATGGTGTGATCACTTACCTAGAGCCAGACATCCTGTATGTGAAGTCAAGTGGGCCTTAGGAAGCATCACCAAGAACAAAGCTAGTGGAGGTGATGGAATTCCAGTCGAACTATTTCAAATCCTGAAAGATGATGCTGTGATAGTGCTGCACTCAATATGCCAGCAAATTTGCAGAACTCATCAGTGACCACAGGACTGGAAAAGGTCAGTTTTCACTCCAATCCCAGAGAAAGGCAATGTCAAAGAATGCTCAAACTACCACACAATTGCACTCATCTCATACGCTAGCAAAGTAGTGCTCAAAATTCTCCAAGCCAGGCTTTAACAGTATGTGAACTGTGAACTTCCAGATGTTCAAGCTGGATTTACAAAAGGAAGAGGAAACAGAGATCAAATTGCCAACATTTGTTGGATCATTGAAAAAGCAAGAGAGCTCCAGAAAAACATCTACTTCTGCTTTATTGACTATGCCAAAGCCTTTGACTCTGTGGATCACAACAAATCATGGACAATTCTTAAAGAGATGGGAATACCAGACCACCTGACCTGCCTCCTGAGAAATCTATATGCAGGTCAAGAAGCAACAGTTAGAACTGGACAGGGAACAACAGACTCGTTCCAAATCGGGAAAGGAGTACATCAAGGCTGTATATTGTCACCCTGCTCATTTAACTTATATGTGGAGTACATCATGCAAAATGCTAGGCTGGATGAAGCACAAGCTGGAATCAAGATTTCTGGGAGAAATATCAATAACCTCAGATATGCAGATGACACCATCCTTATGGCAGAAAGTGAAGAGGAACTAAAGAGCCTCTTGGTGAAAGTCAAAGAGGACAGTGAAAAAGCTGGCTTAAAATTCAACTTTCAGAAAACTAAGATCATGGCATCTGGTCCCATCACTTCATGGCAAATAGATGGGGAAACAATAGAAACTGTAACAGATTTGATTTTCTTGTCTCCAAAGTCACTGCAGCCATGAAATTAAAAGACGCTTGCTCCTTGGAAGAAAAGTTATGACGAACCTAGACAGCATATTAAAAAGCAGACATATTATTTTGCCAACAAAGGTCCGGATATTCAAAGCTATGGTTTTTCCGGTAGTCATGTATGATGTGAGAGTTGGACTATAAAGAAAGCTGAGGGTCGAAGAATTGATGCTTTTGAACTGTGGTATTGGAGAAGACTCGTGAGAGTCCCTTGGACTGTAAGGAGGTCCAACCAGTCCATCCTAAAGGAAATCAGTCCTGAATATTCACTGGAAGGACTGATGCTGAAGCTCCAATACTCTGGTCACCTGATGTGAAGATCTGACTCATTTGAAAAGACCCTGATGCTGGGAAAGATTGAAGGCAGGAGGACAAGGGGACGATAGAGGATGAGATATATGGATGGCATTACCGACTCAATGGGAATGAGTTTGAGCAAGCTCTGGGAGTTGGTGATAGATAGGGAAGCCTGTGGTGCTGCAGTCCATGGGGTCGCAAAGAGTTGGACACATCTGAGCGACTGAACAGAAGGCTGTAGTAACATTCCTCTTTTTCCTGAAATAACCAAGTTGTCACAACACTAATTATCCTTCCTTGCCCACTGATTTTGAATACTACTACTGCCATATCAGATTTCCTTATATGCCAGGCTAGTTTGTGGATCCTTGCTTGAGTTTCCTTAAGTGTACTGTCAAGCACTGCACAACACTACAGTGTCTCAATTACTACGACATTACAATAAATCTTGAAATGTAATAAAACAGGTTTTCCTTCCTTGTTTTTGTTGCTGTGTTATTGATTCCTGAGCTTCTGTTCTTCCCCCATGAACTACGGATTAGTCTATCAAGTTCCACGAAAGCAAAAACAGCAAATTCTTCCTGGAATTCTATTTTGGAAGAATTAATAACCATGACCAACCTAGATAGCATATTCAAAAGCAGAGACATCAAGGCTATGGTTTTTCCTGTGGTCATGCATGGATGTGAGAGTTGGACTGTGAAGAAGGCTGAGCGCCAAAGAATTGATGTTTTTGAACTGTGGTGTTGGAGAAGACTCTTGAGAGTCCCTTGGAATGCAAGGAGATCCAACCAGTCCATTCTGAAGGAGACCAGCCCTGGGATTTCTTTGGAAGGAATGATGCTAAAGCTGAAACTCCAGTACTTTGGCCATCTCATGCGAAGAGCTGACTCACTGGAAAAGACTCTGATGCTGGGAGGGTTTGAGGGCAGGAGGCTGGATGGCATCCCTGACTCGATGGACGTGAGTCTGAGTGAACTCCGGGAGTTGGTGATGGACAGGGAGGCCTGGCGTGCTGAGACTCATGGGGTCACAGAGAGTCGGACACGACTGAGCAACTGAACTGAATATTGATTCATTAATAAGAGCTATCCATTTATTTAGATCCTTTATCTTTCAACCACATTTTATAGCTTCATAGGTTTTTTCCATTGTTACTGTCCCTTATAATAGAAAAATAGAATCTTTTTACATTTATTATCTTTATCTATATAGTTGAACTCATTTCTACTATCTTTTTTTGTCCATGTGTCTCTCACCCCCTGTCCTTTTTATTTTGGTCTTTTATAATCCTCTAACCTCCTTCTTTCTCTGTTGGTTTGGAGACTATAGATATTTATAGCCTTTTAAATTATTGTATCTCTGCACATGACAGAGACCACTCCATTTTCTCCTTACCACTATCGAGAGAGAAGGGAAAAGGATTACAACCAGACAAAAAGGTGAGAAAAATATAAAAGCGAGGACAAGGGAAGTGATGGTGGACTTTGAAGTTGGGGAGCCAAACTGAATTCTTCAAAGGAAGAAACGGAATGCTGTCCTTCCCCGAAGAGCTCCTCCTCTCAGCACAGTTCAGATTTGTTGTTGCTGTTTAGTCACTAAGTCAGGTCTGACTCTTTGCGACCCCATGGACTGCAGCAAGCCAGGTCCTCTGTCCTCCACTATCTCCTGGAGCTTGCTCAAATTCATGTCCATTGAGTCAGCGATGCTATTTAACCATCTCATCCTCTGCCGCCCTCTTCTCCTTTACATATTTAAACAGGCAGTGACAATTTTAGCTTATAGGTTATAGTTATATCATGTTCAGCATTTTCTTTGTACTTCTCAGTCATTCAAGGTAAGCAAGGTCTCTTTTTTTTTATAACTATTACTCTTAGAATGGCTTACCACCTATGTTTAAGTGATCGTTGTTTCAGATGAGTTATTTCAGTTTAAAGCACAGTAAGATTTGTCACCAGCAAGCATTTAAGGGAATTGGGTACAGAGTTACTAGAAGTCAGTACATTACATTTCTTTTAAAAAAATTATTTAGTTTTGAGATGTAGTTGATGGAATATATTATGCAAGTTTCACGTGTACAACATAATGGTTCACAGTTGTTAAAGGTTATATTACATTTATAGTTATTATAAAATGTTGATTATATTCTCTGTGTTGTACAATATATTCTTGTAGCTTATACATAATAGTTTGTATCTCTTAATCCCCTATGACTAGACAGTGCCTTTCTTAAACTCAGGAGATCAACTGAAATAAAGTAGAATTTGTATCATATTTATTTACCATATAAAACAATATAAGAGGTAGAATTTATAAGTTCCTAAAATATTTAATCATAATGACAGTGCATAAACTTTATGGGGGAGAAAAAGTTTATTTCTCATTCGTACATCTGAAACTTTTACTTGGCAAGGAAAAACCCAGATATCCTGTCAGAATATCTTTACACAGAGCTTTCAGACTACTTTTCTCATAGTTTTATTTAACACTTTACTACTTTTAGATTGTTTAAGATTTATACACTAGCAAAGCTCTTCTACATGGACCAAGAGGTATATCTTTAGAGAAAAGTTTGTCCCATACATTTATAATCTATTAAACACCTTAAAACCATTATCATTTATATTGGCAAAATTAGCCTATGTATACAAAGTAAAAACTGAAAGGCCCAATTTCAGAAAATCAGAATCAGAAACTAAGGTTGATGAAAATTAATGATTAAAAAATACAATGTAAATAAACAAACATCAAATGAACAACTAGAAAGTTTGTTCAGCGATAGTGACGTGGGTCAGTGTTCCCACAGAAAGCATAGACCCAGGGATAAAGCAGTGGAAGAACTGATCTCAGCTGTAATGATAACATTAGTCAAATATCCCTAAGTTTCTTCTCTTCTATTCCCATATTCTTTAAGTCAACACTTAAGGAAACCTACTGTTCATTGTTTCCGTGGGCCTCCAAAATGTTAAAGAAAAAAAAACCAGTTTTACCACTTATCAGTGCTTTATAGTTCTCAGTGTGTAAGTCTGCCTCCTGCTTGGACAGGTTTATTCCTAGGTATTTTACTTTTTTGGTGCAATTTTAAAGTTTCTTTTTTTTTTCAACATTCCCTTTCTGATATTTCATTGTTAAAGAAAAGCAAACCAACTTCTGAATGTTAGTCTTGTATCCTGCTGTTTTGCTGAATTCATTTACCTAGTAGGCTTTGTGTGGAATCCTTCAAATATATAGTATCATGTCATCTGCATATAGTGACAATTTTACTTCATCCCTTCCAATTTGGAAATCTTTCAATGTCTTTTCTTTGTCTAATTGCTTTGGCTAGGACTACCAATAATTTGTTGAATAGAAGGGATGAGAGTGGGCATCCTTGTGGGATTTTAGTGGGAAGGCTTTCATCTTTTCATCACTGAATATTACATTGACTTTGGGTTTGTCATAAATGGCTTTTATTATGTTGAGATATGTTCTCTCTTTACCCACTTTGGTAAGAGGTTTTTGTATCATGAATGGATGTTGAATTTTGTCAAATACTTTTTCTGCATCTGTTGAGATGATCCTGTGGTTTTTGATTGCTGTTAATTTACCAACATCTGCTGGATCATCGAAAAAGCAAAAGAGTTCCAGAAAAACATCGATTTGTGTTTTATTGACTATGCCAAAGCCTTTGACTGTGTGGATCACAATAAACTGTGGAAAATTCTGAAAGAGATGGGAATACCAGACCACCTGACCTGCCTCATGAGAAACCTGTATGCAGGTCAGGAAGCAACAGTTAGAACTGGACATGGAACAACAGACTGGTTCCAAATAGGAAAAGGAGTACGTTAAGGCTGTATATTGTCACCCTGCTTATTTAACTTCTATGCAGAGTACATCATGAGAAACACTGGGCTGGAAGAAGCACAAGCTGGAATCAAGGTTGCCGGGAGAAATATCAATAACGTCAGATACGTAGATGACACTACCCTTATGGCAGAAAGTGAAGAGGAACTAAAAAGACTCTTGATGAAAGAGGAGATTGAAGAAGTTGGCTTAAAGTTCAACATTCAGAAAACGAAGATCATGGCATCCGGTCCCATCACTTCATGGGAAACAGATGGGGAAATAGTGTCAGACTTTATTTTTGGGGCCTCCGAAATCACTGCAGATGGTGATTTCAGCGATGAAATTAAAAGACACTTACTCTTTGGAAGGAAAGTTATGACCAACCTAGACAGCATATTCAAAAGCAGAGACGTTACTTTGCCAACAAAGGTCCGTCTAGTCAAGGTTATGGTTTTTCCAGTGGTCATGTATGGATGTGAGAGTTGGACTGTGAAGAAGGCTGAGCGATGAAGAATTGATACTTTTGAACTGTGGTGTTGGAGAAGACTCTTGAGGGTCCCTTGGACTGCAAGGAGATCCAACCAGCCCATTCTGAAGGAGATCAGCCCTGGGATTTCTTTGGAAGGAATGATGCTAAAGCTGAAACTCCAGTACTTTGGCCACCTCATGCGAAGTGTTGACTCATTGGAAAAGACTCTGATGCTGGGAGGGATTGGGGGCAGGAGGAGAAGGGGACGACAGAGGATGAGATGGCTGGATGGCATCACCGACTCGATGGATGTGAGTTTGAGTAAACTCTGGGCATTGGTGATGGACAGGGAGGCCTGGCGTGCTGCAATTCATGGGGTCGCAAAGAGTCAGACACTACTGAGCAACTGAACTGAATGTGGTGTATTACACTGATTTGCATATACTGAACCATCGTTATGAATTTGGGATGAATCCCACTTGGTCATAGTGTATGGTCTTTTTTTGTATTGTTGGATTTAGTTTGCTAATATTTTGTTGAGAACTTTTGAATCTATATTCATCAAGCATATTGGTTTGTAATTTTCTTTTTTCTTTTTGGTGTTCTTTGGTTTTGGTACCAGCATGATGGTGTCTCCCCAGACTAAAGTCAGTTTATCCACTTTACTCTTTTGGTTGGGAGCCCTTAAGATTGGTGATTACAGTTTGATAATGAAAAAGTGTCATGGTAGCAGAAGCTTTAGCATGTAACTTATTCAGTGCTGTATCTAATCACGCTGTTTTGTAAATGCCAAACAGTGCTGCTTATTGATTATTCTTTATATTGTTATAATACAAGGTTAATGTGTATGTATGCTTAGTTGCTCAATTGTGTCCAACTCTTTGCGACCCCATGCACTACAGTCCATGGAATTCTCTAGGCCAGAATGCTGGAGTAGGTAGCCTTTCCCTCCACCAGGGGATCTTCCCAACCCAGGGATCGAACCCAGGTCTCCTGCACTGCAGGCGGATTCTTTACCAGCTGAGCCACCAGGGAAGCCCAATACAAAGTTAATATGTTCATTTAAATATCTAAGTAGTTTTATTAAATACAAAATGCTTCACAGTAATTTATCTAAGATTCTCTCTAGGAAGCATACAAGTAATATAACCAAGATCCATAACTAGCTTTCTATTCTTCCTTTCATGCTGGTGTTGAGACTAAGAGTCTCAATGCTGAACAACACCAGGTGTCAGAGTTTTCCCTTACATTGAATAAGATTATCTTCCCTATAACATGGACCTACTGCTCTAGCCTTGCATCTCACAGTTAAAATAGAAAAATCAGTATTCCTTCTCTCATGTGACAACTCAAATTATGTACAGACAGCTATTTTGTTAGATCTTTTACCCCTACTTTTCTAATCCAATCCCTCAAATTATTCCTTGCCATATACTAGTTTTCCTGTTTTTATAAAAGAGATTGTTAACGGGTTGAATTGTGTCCCCCTTAAAAGATATGGTGACTTTATCTGGAGACAGAGTCTTTGCAAAGCTAATCTAGTTAAAATGAGGTAATTAGGGTGGGCTCTAATCCTACATGACTTGTATCCTTATAAAAATGGGAAATTTGGACACAGAAACAGGCACAAAAGGAGAATGCCAGGTGAAGATGAAAGCAGAGACCAGAGTGGAAACTAGGAGAGAGACATGCAACGAATTCTCTCTTAGCCCGCAGAAGGAAGAGCCCTGTTGACACAATGATGTTCTGTTGTTTAAGCTATCCAGTTTGGTGGTACTTTGCTGTAAAAGTCCTAGCAAACTATATATAATACATTACTCAGAAATGTGACATAAAAGGTTAAGGAAATTTTCCACAGCTGAATGCTTAGGTTTATATATGGGTGAGAATAATTCTTTCAAAAAATGGTAAAATGGGCATATTACTACTTAAAAATTTTAATGCTCTCTGCAATGAAATATTTGAATACATTCTGAAATTAAATTCTGAATTACTGGCCAGCACAAGTCTATTGGGTTTAGATTTTTCTTATGACTTTTGTTTTCATGATTTTTCTTTCTTTAATATAGCTCTGCTTTTGCAGAGTTGATGAGACTGTTAAGAGTAAAGAAAGCAACATGCTGGTAACCCTTGACTCTGCATTCAAATCCTAGTATGCCAACAACTTCGAGGCCAGGAAAACTGGAATTTGTAAACCACATTTCATTTATAAATTTAGAAAATAAGGACTATGAGAGTTGGTATGCAGAATAAGAGATTACAAAAATTATTTTCAAAGTGTGCTGCACCAACAACTGTCATCAATTTGGGGAAATTCTCTGTACATTCTGAAATAGAAATTAATTCTGAAATAGTATTAAAAATCTGAGAATGATCAGCAACAGTATTTTATCTAGAAAATTCTTAAAAGATATCCCAAGATGCTTTATGAATTTCCATATCACTATGGCTTATAATTTCTCCCACAGAAGCAGAAATAGTAAACAACAAAGCCATTTTCAGATGGGGATGCTGAGGGCATTGTATCTTGCAGAGCATCACTCCAATAGAACCAGGCAACATCTGGAGATATTTTTGGCTGTTGTATCTGTGGGAGGTGCTACTGGCATCTTATGAATATGCTGTTAAACCTTCTACAATGCACAGGACAGCCCCCTACAAGAAAGAACTATCCAGTCCAAAATTTCAACAGTGCCAGCTTAAGAAACGCTGACATATTTAAAGAATCTTCCAGTGAAATATGGAGAAGGAAATGGCAACCCACTCCAGTTTTCTTGCCTGGAGAATCCCATGGACAGAGAAACCTGGTAGGCTACAGTCCATGGGGTCACAAAGAGTGGGACACAACCGAGCGACTTCACTTTCACTTTCCAATGAAATAAAAAATACTTTGAATATCAATATAAAGAGCTGTATATTTTAACATTAGCTAGTCTGATCTTTACTTAAAATAATCTCTAGCCGTTGTTAAATAATTCCATACCAACTGCAACCGTTGTCTCTGACCACAGTATCTTAGTAGGACATTTCACCTGAATTTTAGTTATAGTGGCTTTTGTTAATCCCAACATACCTGAAGCTGGTAAATTTGCTTTAGTAATAGGGATAACTGTGCTTAAACTAGTAACAGACAGTTTTGTAAACATAAAGACACTTATAATAATTTTTATCTTTAACTTGTCATTTAACTTCAACGAAAGCTGCAGTTTAAGGCAAATGCATGACCAATGACAGAAATAAGCTCATGTTCCTCTAACAGAGACTCAGCAGTAATCTTCTCCATGTGATGACCAAAACAGTAATATCATATTTACGATATTTAAGTTACCCATTTATACTATTATTATTGTAATATACTGTTTATTTGGGCTTCCCTGGTGGCTCAGATGGTAAAGAATCTACCTGCAATGTGGGAGATCTGGGTTTGATCCCTGGGTTGGGAAGATCTGGAAGGGGGCGTGGCAACCCATTCCAGTATTCTTGCCTGGAAAATCCCCATGGACGGAGAAGCCTGGCGGGCTCTAGTTTACGAGGTCACAAAGAGTCGGACATGACTAAATGACTAAGCACATATACTGTTTATTTAAAGATTTAAATCTATACTGAAAAAAGAGAATATAAAAATCTCTGTGCTAAAATTATTAAAAAAAAAAATACAGTGGAGGTCCAGTGGTTAAGACACCGTGTTTCCAATGCAGGTGGCACAGATTCGATCCCTGGTTGGGGAACTAAGATCCCAAATGCCATGTGGCAGGGACAAAATTAGAAGAAAAAAAAAATCCAGTGGAAAAAGAAATAGCTAATATAGCAGCAGTGACAAAAAGTGGACAAAAGCAAATTGTTTCTGAAATGAAGGCTGACAAAGGAATCTTGTTGGAAGTTTTGGCCTGTGCAATGAAAACAAGACCCAAACGTTTAGGATGTGTTTTCTGTCTTAATTAAGGAAGACAGCAAAAATGACCTGTTGGAGGATATTCACAGAAAATTACATGTTTAAGATATTTAGCTTTTCAAATTTCTTTGAAAATATCATTGCTCCTATTTTCCTTATTTCTCATTACCTAAAAGCAGTAGGTATCCTATTCTTTTAGACATCAGTCAGGAACATTTAAGCTATTTACATGATGAACTCATCAAAACTGGTAAATAAAGTTATTATTAAAATCTACCTTAACTTAATTGAAAGAAATTATTTTAGCCATTGGAATTCCCTGGTAGCTCAGTGGTAAAGAAGCTGCCTGTAATGCAGTACACGTGGGTCAGGAAGATCACCTAGAGAAGGAAATGGCAACCTACGCCAGTATTCTTGCCTGGGAAATCCTATGGACAGAGGAGCCTAGCAGGCTACGGTCCATAGGGTCACAAAAGAGTTGGACATGACTTAGCAAATAAACAATAGTCATTTTAGCTACTATTGAGATTCTACCAAAAGGAAGAAAAATCACTAGTAAACTGTGACTGCCCTCAAAGTTCCCAATGATTTAAAAATTACTCAAGCTGATTTTCATTAATCCTGTCATAATCTTAACAAATATACATACATACAAAGGGTAGAAGCAGGTTGCTTCTATAATAATACATTTCAGGAATGAAACAGGCTTGGACTAGAGTAATGTTAAGTAAAGGTGATGAGAATTGGCTGAATGCTGCATAGATCTTGAAGGAGTCAACGAGATTTACCGTAGTATTCAATGTAGAAAACAACAGAAAAAGAAAAATCAAGGATGATGCCAAGTTCTTTAGCCTGAACTAATGAAGCACTGAATTGTCAATAATTGAGCTGGGCAGGCTGCCAAAGTCAGATCAAAAAGGCAATTCAGGGGTTCAGTTTGGGATAGCTTAAGTTCAAGATGACTTCTATTGGATTGGTCAAAAAGTTTGGGTTTTTCTGTAACGTTACACAGAACAAACTTTTCGGCCAACCCGACAGGTGTTTCCATGCAGACTGAAGCAGTTAAAAATATATATGATCATGAGTTTAGCAGACCTCTGGGTTGAAGGTGTAAATTAACGAGAGCCCTCAAAGGAGTGTGGATAGAAAAGAAAAAAGCTGAGCCTCTGGACACATAAATTCAGGGCATGTGGAGGAATGTGGCAAGGGAGACCAAGTAGGGAGTGGCCAGTGTAGTTTAAGAAGAAAACAATGCAAGCAAGGTTTCTGGGAATCCAAGTGAAGGAAGTATTTCAAGGAGAGAAAGAGCAATTGTATCAAAAGCGGCTGGTAAGTCAGAAGAGGACCGACCCTTTTGGCCATGTGGAGGCCACTGCCAACCTATGGAAGGGTAAGTTTAGTGGAGGAGTTGATGGCAGAGCCTAATTGGTATGGGTTCAAGAGTGACCCAAAGGATGAGTGGTGAAGGTATATGTAGACGGTTCTTTTGAGTTTTTTGCTTTAATGAGAGGAAGAGAAATAGGTAAATGAGATGGAAAGTAGAGCAGACTGAGAGAGAGGTTTTTTTTTTTTTCTTAAGATGGGAGCAATAATAGTATGTTTGCATGCTGACAAGAAAGATAAAGTGGAGAGGGAAAACGGATGGTGTTGGAAACAACCGCTGGAGTATGGTTTTTAAGGTATGTAATTTAGACTCTAAAGATACTCACTAAATACAATGGAAGAGGACCAATTAAAGAAAGAGAACTGAGGTTTTACTACTACTGCCAGATAATAAAATTATAGTAAAAGGAAAATTAAAATGTGTTAAGATGTAAAAAGGGAAATGCAGATTTATGGACTTTAAAGGGAAGTTTCTAAATTTGTCTAAAAATTCTATATGAGAAAGTAGTACTAATTAAATATTTGGAGTAAATATTTTATATTTAGAAGTGAAAAAAATCACAAAAAATGAACAAGTTGAACTCTAAACTGCATTAAAACTATGAACTCTCTGGATAATTTAAAATATCTAAAGAGAAGTATAGTTAGATTTAGAAACACACTTGCATCAAATAGGACTTAAGGTTAATTTATTAGGTAATGAAGAGTGAAAGAGTGAAAAAGTTGGCTTAAAGCTCAACATTCAGAAAAGTAAGATTATGGCATCCGGTCCCATCACTTCATGGCAAATAGATGGGGAAACAGTGTCAGACTTTATTTTTTTGGGCTCCAAAATCACTGCAGATGGTGACTGCAGCCATGAAATTAAAAGACGCTTACTCCTTGGAAGGAAAGTTATGACCAACCTAGATAGCATGTTAAAAACCAGAGACATTACTTTGCCAACAAAGGCCATCCAGTCAAGGCTATGGTTTTTCCAGCGGTCATGTATGGATGTGAGAGTTGGACTGTGAAGAAAGCTGAGCACCAAAGAATTGATGCTTTTGAACTGTGGTGTTGGAGAAGACTCTTGAGGGTCCCTTGGACTGCAAGGAGATCCAACCAGTCCATTCTAAAGGAGATCAGTCCTGGGTGTTCTTTGGAAGGAATGATGCTAAAGCTGAAACTCCAGTACTTTGGCCACCTCATGCGAAGAGTGGACTCATTGGAAAAGACTCTGATGCTGGGAGGGATTGGGGGTAGGAGGAGAAGGGGATGACAGAGGATGAGATGGCTGGATGGCATCACCGACTCGATGGATGTGAGTTTGAACTCCGGGGGTTGGTGGTGCACAGGGAGGCCTGGCATGCTGCAGTTCATGGGGTTGCAGAGAGTCGGACACGACTGAGTGATTGGACTGAACTGAACTAAAGGAGTTCAGACAAACTAGTAAATTATTAAGTAGCCAAGAGATTAACGTGTAAAGTACATAGATTATTTGTATATGACATAATTATAAATATTAGCACAAATATTAATGCTAATAAGAAAAATGCAGAAGAAAACAATGTTATATTCATTCAGTTCAGTCGCTCAGTCGTGTCCGACTTTTTGCGACCCCCTTGAATCGCAGGAAAACATAAAAAAAATTAAACCTTCCCAACACACATCTTGCTGGTGGTACTCACATCTTGCTGGTGGTAAAGTATTAATAATTTTTTGGATACTAATTTGGAAATTGACATCAAAGGTCACAAAAACATTTATAACCTTTGACTCAGAAATACTCCTCTTGGATATTTATCCTAAGGAAACACTTAAAAAGTATATATAAATGATGTTCAATTCAGTATTATATTATAGCATTACCTATGATAATGAAATACTAGAAATGATCTAAAAGGAAAATTACAAGATCAAAGAATGGCTATGAAAATTATGAATAGTGGCCTGAGCAAATGGAAGATATAAGATTTCAGGGCAATGTAGGAGATGCTTATCATATAACAATAAACGGCAGTGTAAAAATTACTTTTACTATACTGTTTATTACCACTATGTAACCTACACAGAAAGTCAAAGAAAAATGTAAACTGAAAATAAATGTTCAGTATGCTGAGACTGTAGGTGAATATGTCTTCCTTGTTCTCATAATAACTACTAACATTACTGAATACTTACTATCCACCTGATGGAGGAGAATGAACATTATGTATGTGAACACATTTAACCCAATGGGGTAGGCAGCAGCCAATACTAAATGGCATAGCTGATATTTGAATTCAGACAATCTGTGTTCAGTCCTGATCATAATGACCAGCTATTCTGTAGACGCAAATCAGAAAAATGGGATTTCCCTCAACCTCTAAGAATCATGTTTTAGAAGGTTATGGGTATCACGTATTATATTACATATAATATCATTTGGTAGTCTCGGATTACTATCCCTTAGTAATTGCTAACTAACCTTTCAATTTTGCCTGTAAAAATAAAGCAAGCTAATTTTAAACAGACTGGAAAAAAATGAAAATCCTTACAGCATCACAGAATGCTACAGCTATACAAAACATTTTGGAGATTACCAGATCCTTCTACCTCTACAGAGTAAGAAACAGAGGTCTATAATCAGTGAGAACTGACTAAAGGTCATCTATCTGGTTAATACAACCAAAGCTAGTTCTAAATTCCAGGTTTCCAATGATAATATTAATGACGATGACAGTCCAGTGACATTTCTTGCTACACCATCTAACGTCTCGCCCTCATAAAAACATAAAAACCTATCTATATACTAAGTTCAAGTGCATAACAAATGTCAGGCACAGTTCGTGTTTTTTAGTTAAACTAAATACTGACAACAGTTTTAAGTAGTAAATATTATAATCATTTTGAAGACGATGAAACACAGATTTAGTATGTTGCCCGGGTCCATTAACTGGCCTCCAGGGCTGATTACCAAGTCGGTGCGCTTCCTAGTAAGGGTCTGCCACTGGGCTAGGGAGAAAATGCTCACGCACTCGGGGAGCTCAGGTTAAAGAGGGTCCTTGTGTTCCTTGTCCATATCGCCCAAGGTTCACATGGAGAGAACTGTCTGATCTTTCTTTAGGTTCAGGACTAGTTGGCTGTTCCAGAGGATTAGAAAGGATGCAGTAAATTCTATCTGCGAGTATGAGAAGGTTTCCAAGTTCCTGGGGTTGATCATGTTCTTACTCTTATGTGTGATCAAGGGAGTAGAAAGCGTTCAGGGCTTTAGAGAAAGAGAAACTGAGGAGCAGAGGGATGAAATATAATGATGCTTATATCCCCTGGCAAGTGTGCTTTTTAATATGCTAATAGTTCAAGGGCTCAAGAGAGAAACTTCCTGACACTTGATAAATACTCTCTCATGACCTTTTCTCCCTCACTATTATCTCCCTTTCCCTTGCCTTGCACTTTTAATTCTGTAAGTTCTAGCACTGCAGGCTTTAATCCTCTCTCCAGTTAGGGAACTCCTGACGGGGTCTCCCATCTTCAGAGTCTCACCATTCACAACCATCTCACCTAAGGCACAGAATCTTCTAAAGCAAATCCACGGCTGCCTAATAATAATTATCACTTTTCCGTGAATATTCCTTAAAAACAGGCCCCAGCCTACCTTTCCAGGTCTCTCTCTCCCCCTAAGTCCTCAGTAACTGATCTGGGCTTTCCCTTCTCGGTTCTTTGGCTCACAGTGACCAGTTTATCTGGAATCCTCTCCTGTTTCATCTTTGGCTGTCTAAAGTAAATCCATCTTTGAAGGCCCATCTCAAATGTAATCTCCCTTGCTTTTTCTGATTCTCCAACCAGATACAATACTTTCCTTGTCTAAACCCTATAGTTCTGGGTGTAACTCTTAGAAGACTTCACCCTGTACTGCAGGTATCTGGTATTGCAACCGTCAGTTCCATTAACATTGGTCATACATTATTAACCCTTGTGTTCTAGATAGCACATAGAAGACATTCATACTCACGATTAATGATCAAAAACAAAAATCTGACTTGACGAATGTAAATTAAATGAATGCTTCACAATTTTCTGTCAAAGAACTGGTTAAAGGAACCCCGAGAACAAAACAAAACAAAACAAAACAAAACGCCAACGTGACAATATCTTAACTGGA
>SJYQ01010917.1:0-43450 GCA_006410935.1 Redunca redunca
TGAGAGTCCCTTGGAATGCAAGGAGATCCAGCCAGTCTGTTCTAAAGGAGATCAGCCCTGGGTGTTCTTTGGAAGAATGATGCTAAAGCTGAAACTCCAGTACTTTGGCCACCTCATGCAAAGAGTTGACTCATTGGAAAAGACTTGATGCTGGGAGGGATTGGGGGCAGGAGGAGAAGGGGACGACAGAGAATGAGATGGCTGGATGGCATCACCGACTCAATGGATGTGAGTGGAGTGAACTCTGGGAGTTGGTGATGGACAGGGAGGCCTGGCGTGCTGCAATTCATGGAGTCGCAAAGATTTGGACATGAATGAGTGACTGAACTGAACTGAAAGCTGTTAAGATTGTAGTCATTTGTCACAGCAGTAATAAGAAATGAATGTATCCAGAGTCTGGCACACAGGCTTCCCAGTATATTCCAATAGTTGTAATTCCTGACTTGGCATGGGTGCAAGAGAAGTATCAGGAGCAGCTGTAATGATCCTTCTGTAATGTGAATGTGTGTGTTCATATCATCTCCTTGTTTAGATTTCTTCACTGGCTCACAGTGTGGCAAGGCCTGTTGTAGCTCCTCTCTGCCTCCCCAGCCTCATCTCCTGCCTACAGCACATGCTACAGCCTCCCTCAACATTGGGAGGTAACACGTTCCCTTGTGTTTCCATCCTTCTTTCTGGTATGCCTTCTCGCTGGTTGTTGGCCTAACCAACTCCCGTTTATCCTTCAAGACCCAGCAAAGGTCTTAACTCATCTGTAAAACCTTCACTAACATGAAGTCCTTTCCTCTTCCAGACAGAATGAGGTCTTCTTTTCTTATGACTCCCATAGTAGTAACAACTCATTTCAATGGTGATGGTAGGGCGGGATCTTTAATTGCAGCATGTGAGATCTAGTTCCCTGACTGAGAATCGAACCTGGGCCCCCTGCATTAGGAGTGTGGAGTCTTAGCCTCTGGACCACCAGGGAAGTCCCCAGGTCAAGGCATTTCTGCTGTATTTTGAAAGTGCATATAGGTAAAGTGCTATAAATGAATTGGGAACTTGGAAGTTGACAAAAGTAAGCTTTTCTTTAAAAAGTTTTCACTTCTCTCCATTTTCCATCTTTCAGTTTTTTCCCCTTTTCATCTTCCCAACAAATGCAGTTGCATGGAGAGTGTTGGAAGATCATATAAAATTTCCAAAGCCTCCTGAATCACAATTGGGTCATGGGTTAAGCAGGACCCATGAAACAGTTCAGAGCCTTACATGATGTGGATGCTTTTTAAAAATATACAGTCAGACAACAAAGTTTTCCTTTATCTTCTGGTCGTCACTGTTATGTGACATGTTGACTTCCTATCTCCTAATGCTTTTCTATCATTGCTTTAATTGTTAAAATAATTTTACTTATTTCTTTATTTTGGCTATGCTTCATCGCTGCATTGGCTTTTCTCTAGTTGCGGTGAGTGGGGAATACTCTCTAGTTGCGGTCAGTGCACAGGCTTCTCATTGCGGTGGCTTCTCTAGTTGCAGAGAAGTTGCAGGAGCTCTAGCATGCATGGGCCCAGTAATTGTGGCTCCCAGGCTCTAGAGCACAGGCTCGGTGCTTGTGGAGCATGGGCTTAGTTGCTCCTCGGCATGTGGGATCTTCCCAGATAAAGGATCACACCATGTCTCCTGCATAGGACAGAGTCTTTACCACTGAGCCACCAGGGAAGATCCCCCCGCCCAACCATTGCTTTATTTTAAATTAAAATGAACAAAAAAAGAGTCATACGTTTTCTTTTTCCTGGAAGGAAGCTCTACTCTTACTTTGGATTATAGTTTCTGTGCCTGCTTTTGGGTTTTAGCTATGGCAGTTTCAAGCTTTGTGACCCTCAGGCAGCCCTACTTTGGGTCTCCTCTTAGAGTCCAAGGCCTTAATCTCCATTGAGGGAAACGGAAATGTGTCCTTCTCCCTTCCTGGGTATATTATGAAGTAAATTCTCCTGAAGGTGGAGACATTTTCCTTTATCAGCACAGCATGACACAGATGACACAGATACGAGCTCCCGATAGCTAGAAAAAAAAATTCTCTAGTGATTTTAGCAATCTGTTTTCCGGGAAACAAAATAACAGAGACAGCAGAGTTAATCTGAATTAAACTTGTTGTTTTTGACAGGAGCTGTGCCTAGATATAGACAGTGTCATTTATTTTTCCTGGCATATTATTGAAAATAGTATTATGTAACTTCGTCTGAACTTGTCTGAGATCAGCCATTGTCCAGAGTTGGCAGGTCCCTCGGGTTTGGCTTAGCTCCCAATTTTGTCTTCTCAAGTTTGGGTGGTTGTCTGAGTCAGTGGGAGGCCACTTAGAACATACTTTTCTCTCTAGGTTCCCTGAGGCAGGACTAAAACCAATAAGGCCTCTAGGGAGAGAAGAGCTATTTGATCTTTGGACCCTAGAGTCTGCCTCTTCCTGTTACATTTATCCTTTGACCATGTGACATGTAGGGCAAAGTACATAAATATTAGCTCTTAATCCCGTACTCCTATCCTTTCCCTTTAAGGACAGTTCATTTACCTGAGAGACCCTTCTGCTGAAAAGGCAGAATGCAATCTTGAGTTTGAAAAACCCTGTTTTCTAGTCCTGCCTCTGCCAACAGTGGCAATTTATTTAGCGTGCTACCCATTTCTTTCTTTTTCTTTCTCTCTCTCTCTCTTCTTTTTTTCCAAACAAATATTTTCTTTCTCCTGTCTTGAAAATTAATGAGATGATATGCTTGAATTACTTTCTTCTCCCTGGAAGGCTGACCCTACAGCAATTCAAGTTGATTTTTGAAAGGAGTTGAGAACAGAGTTAAGACTACTTGTTTTTCTAAGAATAGTTGTGGCTCCACAAAAAAGAGACTGCATTTCTTTAAAGACAGAAAAAGATTGTAGAGATGTTGTTCAACCCTCTTAAATGTAAAAAGGCAAGGAATATGATATGCAAAGATGAGAGACCTTTTCCAAGTTCACACAGCAAGGGAAAGATCGAGGACATCAATACCCAGGTTTTCTGATGTAAAGTATCATTTTTACCTCAGATACCTACATTTTGCATATTTAAAGCAAAAAAAAAGTAGTTTCTATAATAAAATGTTTTCTTTCTGTCAGGTTTTCAGTATTCTATGGTACATAAATTTTATATTTATAGTTAATTTGGCATGTAGTCTATAATTATATGTATAAAATACTTTTGGCTAAATAGTTCAAGTAGTTTCTTTTCTGACGGATAAGTATTAATAAGGGAATTAATGCTTACATCAATTATAATAAGGGAATAAGTCTTCATCTAATAATCAGTGGCAAGCAGGGAGGTATATAAAAATATTACTAGATGGAATCTTAACCCTGTCTGTGTCCTGAACATCACTGAGTGCTATTCTAGCATATTAGTTGGACATAAGCATATACTTAATGACATATCCACATCCAGGCACAACTCTTGCTGTTAAAAACATTGTTAGTTCAATTTCAGCTCATTCCCCTGCCTCAGTGATTTTATTTTCTCTAAAATGGATTGCTAAAATCATCAATTTCTTTACAGTTGTCTATAGCCCCACAGGGGCTTTCCTGGTGGCTCAGCGGTAAAGAATCTGCAGGAGACATGGGTTCGACCCCTGGGTCAGGAAGATCCCCTGGGGAAGAAAATGGCAACCCACTCCAGTATTCTTGCCTGGGAAATCCCATGGACAGAGGAGCCTGGTGGGCTGCATTCCATGGAGTCACAAAGAGTCAGACACGACTTAGTCACTAAACAACAATATAGCCCTATATATTAGTTTCCTCTTGCTGTAACGAATAACCACAATCTCAGTGCTTAAAACAACACAGATTAATTATCTTGCAGTTCTGGAGGTCAAGGTATAGGCAGTACTGCGTTCCTCTTGGAGTCTTTAAGGGAAATTCTGTTTCCTTGCCTTTCTAATCTTCCAGAGGCTGCCTGCACTACTTTGCTCTCTTCCTCCATCTCCAAAGCCTACAACAGTGGGTTGAGTTTGTCTCATATCTCATCACTTGGACCTCTTCTGCTTCCTTCTTGTTTTAAGAATGCTTATGATTACATTGAGCCTACTTGAATAATCCAGTGTAACACCTCCCGCCGAGTTTCCTAGCCCTTAATTTAATCACATCTGCAGTCCATTTTACCATGTCAAGTAACATATTCACAAACTGGGGATTAGGCAGTGTTCTAAGGATTAGGCCATTGTCTTGTTCACCACACTCAGTATCCATGTCTACTCTGTCAATACCATGCTGTGTGTTTGAGCGTGATAAGATAATGGATCTTTTTCAGTTTTAATAATTATTTTCTAAAACATTTATCACTAATTCTTATTCTAGTGCCCTTCATGTACTTTCCTTACCTTATTAAGATGATTTTTATACATAATAGGTGAAATACATGTATATATATGTATATGAAATTATAGAAATTTTGAAAAATGTNACTCACCTGGGTCCCTACCCGTATCTACCTGCTTCCTGTGCCAAGTCCTGCTGCGACTGACCTAATGAGCTATTACCCCTTCCAAAGGGTGCACCCCTCATTGCAGTGACCTCACAAAGAGCTCTGACGGCTGCTAAGCTTCTTCTGCTGAATCTCGTGCATGCACAGTGGAACCGGTGGTGATGTTAGTTCTAAATTCAGCAGGTAAATGAAAGACATGTCTGATGCCATCCAACCGGAATGAGTGTTTTTCAGTCACTCTGACTGACATTTCCCATCTGACTCCTTTCAAAGCAGGATGTTTTCTGGTAAACACACACGGCACCCACCCACACACACTACCACTGTCTGCTTCTTTCACTGCCTACACCTGTGAGCAGCTGGGATGCCTGGTGGCAACTTTTAGGAGCGGAGCCATGGTTTCTTTCTGGCCCAGGCAAAGCCCAGAGGACCAGGAAAGTACATTTTTTCAAAGCTATCAGTGGCCGTCTCCACCCCAATTATCTCTCTGCTCCCCCAGCTCATGAATGCTCCCCAGGCACTCAGTGGGGTGCTGGTTTCCCCCAGGTGAGCCTTCTCCAGGGCTGGGGTAGGGAAGAGTCCCCACTACCACCAGGAGCATCTAAACCCAGGCACCTAGAGAACGTGGAAGCAGCTCTGCTGACCTATTCACATGGTCTCCTAGAAAGAGAGACCTCTGGGAGGTATCTGCTGGAGCAGAAAGAGGAGCCTGAAAGCAGAGATGTTCTAATAGTTTAAGGCTCTACCATTGCTACTGGTTCTGGGAAAAATCCACCAGCTCTCCGTGAGCTTCAGTTTTCTCATCTATCAAGAAATGAGACAGATGATAAGGTGGGGAGCGTTAACCTGCCTTCTCTGTCTGACCCAGTTCTGCATCCAGCTCTCTGCAACATCGAGTAAGACTAAGTTCTGGGTCAATGGGCTTGTGAATAGCTCATGTTATCAACACTTTCCATCTTCTGGCTTGATGGAAAGTCAGGCCATTTCTGATCTCAGGTCCTTGGCTCCTGGTCTCCGTGGTGGCTCAGTTCGGTTCAGTTCAGTCGCTCAGTCGTGTCCAAATTTTGTGACCCCATGAATCACCTCCCTGTCCATCACCAACTCCCGGAGTCTATTTAAACTCATGTCCATCAAGTCGGTGATGCCATCCAGCCATCTCATCCTCTGTCATCCCCTTCTCCTGCCCCCAATCCCTCCCAGCATCAGAGTCTTTTCCAGTGAGTCAACTCTTCACATGAGGTGGTCAAAGTACTGGAGTTTCAGCTTTAGCATCAGTCCTTCCAGTGAACACCCAGAACTGATTTCCTTTAGGATGGATTGGTTGAATCTCCTTGCAGTTCAAGGGACTCTCAAGAGTCTTCTCCAACACCACAATTCAAAAGCATCAATTCTTCAGCACTCAGCTTTCTTCACAGTCCAACTCTCACATCCATACATGACTACTGGAAAAACCATAGCCTTGACTAGACGGACCTTTGTTGGCAAAGTAATATCTCTGCTTTTCAATATGCTATCTATGTTCATATCTATGGTCATAACTTTCCTTCTAAGGAGTAAGCGTCTCTTAATTTCATGGCTGCAGTCACCATCAGCAGGGATTTTGGAGCCCCCCAAAATAAAGTCTGACACTGTTTCCACTATTTACCCATCTATTTCCCATGAAGTGATGGGACCAGATGCCATGATCTTTGTTTTCTGAATGTTAAGCTTTAAGCCAACTTTTTCACTCTCCACTTTCACAATCAGCAAGAGGATTTTAGTTCCTCTTCACTTTCTGCCATAAGGGTGGTGTCATCTGCACATCTGAGATTATTGATATTTCTCCTGGAAATCTTGATTCCAGCTTGTGTTTCTTCCAGCTCAGCGTTTCTCATGATGAACTCTGCATATAAGTTAAATAAGCAGGGTGACAATATACATCCTTGATGTACTCCTTTTTCTATTTGGAACCAGTCTGTTGTTCCATGTCCAGTTCTAACTGTCGCTTTCTGACCTGCATATAGGTTTCTCAAGAGGCAGGTCAGGTGGTCTGGGATTCCCATCTCTTGAAGAATTTTCCACAGTTTATTGTGATCCACACAGTCAAAGGCTTTGGCATAGTCAATAAAGCAGAAATAGATGTTTTTCTGGAACTCTCTTCCTCTTTTCATGATCCAGCAGATGTTGGCAACTTGATCTCTGGTTCCTCTGCCTTTTCTAAAACCAGCTTGAACATCTGGAAGTTCACGATTCACGTATTGCTGAAGCCTGGCTTAGAGTATTTGAGCATTACTTTACTAGCATGTGAGATGAGTACAATTGTGCAGTAGTTTGAGCAGTGCAGTAGTTTGAGCATTCCTTGGCATTGCCTTTCTTAGGGGTTCAAATGAAAACTGACCTTTTTCAGTCCTGTGGTCACTGCTGAGTTTTCCANTGAGTTTTCCAAATTTGCTGGCATATTGAG
Source organism: Redunca redunca (assembly GCA_006410935.1). NCBI lineage: Eukaryota > Metazoa > Chordata > Mammalia > Artiodactyla > Bovidae > Redunca > Redunca redunca. The sequence goes on from SJYQ01010917.1 coordinate 6,918, forward strand.
TGCAGCACTTTCACAGCATCATCTTGCAGGATTTGAAATAGCTCAACTGGAATTCCATCACTTCCACTAGCTTTGTTCGTAGTCATGCTTTCTGAGGCCCACTTGACTTCATATTCCATGATGTCTGGCTCTATGTGAGTGATCACACCATTGTGATTATTTGGGTTGGGAAGCCCTTTTTTATACAGTTCTTCTGTGTATTCTTGCCATCTCTTCTTAAGATCTTCTGCTTCTGTTAGATCCATACCATTTCTGTCCTTTATCGAGCCCATCTTTGCATGAAATGTTCCCTTGGTATCTCTAATTTTCTTGAAGTGATCTCTAGTTTTTCCCATTGTATTGTTTTCCTCCATTTCTTTGCATTGATCACTGAAGAAGGCTTTCTTATCTCTCCTTGCTATTCTTTGGAACTCTGCATTTAGATGCTTATATCTTTCCTTTTTTCCTTTGCTTTTCACCTCTCTTCGTTTCACAGCTATTTGTAAGGCCTCCTCAGACAGCCATTTTATTTTTTTGCATTTCTTTTCCATGGGGATGGTTTTGATCCCTGTCTCCTGTACAATGTCACAAACCTCCTTCCATTGTTCATCAGGCACTCTGTCTGTCAGATATAGGCCCTTAAATCTATTTCTCACTTCCACTGTATAATCATAAGGGATTTGATTTAGGTCTTATCTGAATGGTCTAATGGTTTCCCTACTTCAATTTGAGTCTGAATTTGGCAATAAGGAGTTCATGATCTGAGCTGCAGTCAGCTCCCAGTCTTGTTTTTGCTGACTGTATAGAGCTTCTCTATCTTTGGCTGCAAAGAATATAATCAACCTGATTTCAGTGTTGAGCATTTCATGATGTCCATGTGTAGAGTCTTCTCTTGTGTTGTTGGAAGAGAGTGTTTGTTAGACCAGTGCATTCTCTTGGCAAAACTCTATTATTAGCCTTTGCCCTGCTTCATTCCATACTCCAAGGCCAAATTTGCCTGTTATTCCAGGTGTTTCTTGACTTCCTACTTTTGCATTCCAGTCCCCTATAATGAAAAGGAAATCTTTTTGGGGTGTTAGTTCTAAAAGGTCTTGTAAGTCTTCATAGAACTCTTCAAATTCAGCTTCTTCAGCACTACTGGTTGGGGCATAGGCTTGGATAACCGTGATATTGAATGGTTTGCCTTGGAAATGAACAGAGATCGTTCTGTCGTTTTTGAGATTGCATCCAAGTACTGCATTTTGGACTCTTTGGTTGACCATGACGGCTACTCTATTTCTTCCAAGGGATTCCTGCCCACAGTAGTAGATATAATGGTCATCTGAGTTAAATTCACCCATTCCAGTCCATTTTAGTTCGCTGATTCCTAGAATGTTGATGTTGACTGTTGCCATCTCCTGTTTGACCACTTCCAATTTGCCTCGATTCATGGACCTAACATTCCAGGTTCCTATGCAATATTGCTTTTACAGCATCAGACCTTGCTTCTATCACCAGTCACATCCACAACTGGGTATTGTTTTGCTTTGGCTCCATCCCTTCATTCTTTCTGGAGTTATTTCTCCAGTGATCTCCAGTAGCATCTTGGGTACCTACCGACCCAGGGAATTCCCCTTTCAGTATCTTATCATTTTTGCCTTTTCATACTGTTCATGGGGTTCTCAAGGCAAGAATACTGAAGTGGTTTGCCATTCCCTTCTCCAGTGGACCACATTCTGTCAGACCTCTCCACGATGACCCGTCCATCTTGGGTGGCCCCACACGGCATGGCTTAGTTTCACTGAGTTAGACAGGCTGTGGTCTGTGTGATCAGATTGGCTAGTTTTCTGTGATTATGGATTCACTGTGTCTGCCCTCTGATGCCCTCTCGCAACACCTACCGTCTTACTTGGGTTTCTCTTACCTTGGACATGGGGTATCTCCTCACGGCCTCTCCAGCAAAGCACAGCCACTGCTCCTTACCTTGGACGAGGGGTATTTCCTCACAGCCGCTCCTTCCTGACCTTGGACGTAGCTCCTCTTGGCCACCACCCCTGACCTCAGGCATGCAGTAGCTTGTCTCAGCAGCCACCCCTCACCTTGGAGTTGGGTTAGCTCGTCTTGGCAGCCGCCCTGACCTTGGACGTGGAGTAGCTTGTCTCAGCTGCTGCCCCTGACCTCGGACATGGGGTAGCTCATCTCGGCCACTCCTGTGCCGATGCAGCCTGGGACTTTCAGTCACCACCCCTGACCTTGTGCAGGGGGGAGCTCCTCTCGGCCATGCTTCTGCGCCATCTGTCGCAGCCAGCACGCTTCTGCACGGCCCATCAGTTTTCTTGATTTGCAACACTTCTTCAGTCTTTCCTTGACTTTCATGGCGTTGGCACTTTTGAAGACTGAAGACCAGTTATTTTGTAGAATGTCCTTCAGTTTGAGTTAGTCCTAATGGTTTGTCATGATTAGATTCAGATCTTCCTTCATCAGCAGGAATTGTACAGAAATGATACTGTATTCTCATTGTATCCTGTTAGGTAAAACATGATTTTAATTTGTCCCATATTGGTGATGTTAACTTGATTAAGCTGCTGTCTGGTAAAATTGCTTTTTCTCTCCTTTCTAATTAATAGTATTTCTGGGCATATAGTACTTAAGGCTCTAAAATATCTTGTTCCTCATCAACCTTCCCCCCCCCAACTTGAAATATAGTAAAATTTTAATTTGCAGTATTGTGTTAGTTTCAGGTGTTCAGTAAAGTGATTCAGTTATAAATATATTTTTTCAAATTATTTTCCATTATAGGTTATTTTAAGATATTAAAGGTAGTTTCCTGTACTGTGACGTAAATCCTTGTTGCTTATCTGTCTTATGTGGTTTGTATCTGTTAAGCCCATATTCCTAATTTATCCCTCCTCCCTTTTATTTCCTCTTTGGTAATCACAAGTTTGCTTTTTGTGTCTGTTAGTCTAATTCTGTGTTATTTTTAAATTCCACATATAAGTGATATAATATGTCTTTCTCTGTTTGACTCCCTTCGCTTAGTGTGATTATCTCTAGGTCCATCCATGTTGCTGCAAATGTCAATATTGTATTATTTTTTATGGCAAAGTAAAATTCCAGTATCTATATATGCCACATCTTCTTTAAGCCTGTCGTCTGTTAATGGGCATTTGGACTGCTCCCATGTCTTGGCTGTTGTAGATAGTGCTGCTATGGACAGTGGGTTGCATGTATCTTTTCAAATTACAGTTTTCATCTTTTCTGGTTATATGCCCTGGAGTGGGATTGCTGGATCATTTTTGTTCAGTCGCTAAGTCATGTCTGACTCTTTGCAGCCTTGTGGACTACAGCACGCCAGGCTTCCCTGTCCTTCACTGTCTCCCAGAGTTTGGTCGAACTCATGCCCATTGAGTCAGTGATGCCATCCAACCATCTCATCCTCTGTCATCCCCTTCTCCTCCTGCATTCAATCTTTCCAAGCATCAGGGTCTTTTCTAATGAGTCGGCTGTATTGAAGCTTCAGCTTCATCATCAGTCCTTCCAGTGAAAATTCATATCATTGCTCTATTTTTAGTTTTTTAAGGAACCTCCATATTGTTCTCCAAAGTCGCTGTACCAATTTACATTCCCACCAACAGTGTAGGAGTGTTCCCTTCTCTCCACACCCTCTCCAGCATTTATTATTTGTAGATTTTTTTTTTTAGGCTAGTCATTCTGACCAGTGTGAAATGATGCCTTTTTGTGATTTTCATTTGCATTTCTTATAATTAGAACTCATCACATTTTGTAATTATTTATTTATTTGTGTTGGTATGGAGTCATACATTCCAGTGTTGTCCAAAGAGTTATAATAGGTTGTATATTTTGATGCCAAATGTTCCCAGATTTGGTCAGTAGGAGCCCATCCATGTTGGTTTCTAAGTGTTCATCTAGAATTGTTTCTAGAACCAAAATATTATACTTTCTCTGCCAGTCATCCTGGTTCCTTTTAGTGGAGAATTGTTTCTAGAAACAAAATCTGTGTGCTGTGTTTGTTCACTGCTATCAGAGTATTGCTGTTCCTGGGCCCTGTCAGTGAGCAGAGCTAGAAAATATATGTGTGTGTGTGTGTAACATACATGTAAAACTTTACATCTTTATTTCGTTATGTTGGAAACCATGAGTTCCTTTCAATACGTCAAATTCTGATACAACACCATAGTTCATTCTAGCTTCCTGCCTTTCCATGTTTTCACTCCTGAATCTCTAATAGTAGGAAATGTGACTCCTTGGGGAATTCAGTCCAGCTGTTAAGACTTGGTGCTTTCACTGCTGAGGACCTCAGTTTGGTCCTTTGTTGGGGAATTGAGATCCCACAAGCTGTGTGGCAAGGCCAAAAAGAAATGTGCCTTCTGTTACTTGGCCAGTGCCGTATGCAGCCCGTGTCCTATTGATGCACCCTGCCCTCTCCCTCCCTGGAAGTTGGCCTCCAGCTATATGGTCTGACTGTGGCTGCTCTTTCCCTGCATGAATACTGTCCTCATTTTGTTTGGAATTCAACTTGCCATGTCAGGCCACCCCTTGATATTGCTTCCCTGCAGTAACACCTTCTTTATCCTCTGAAGCCCCATAAAGGGCCTTCTTCATACCCTGCCCCCTGCCCTCACCAGAGGACAGCTACTTTGCTTGGCCCTACTTAGAGCTTTCTGACTAGACTGTTCAGGAGGCGGAAGGATGTGAACTTTATTTTGACTGTTCAGTTGTCACTTTCTTTTTCTCACAAACTAAATTGTTAATTATTACTCCCTTTCTATTGGATGTTTAGTTATCTCACACACCTTGTGTTGTTGTTTTTGTTGTTTTGCACAAATTTTAAATGCTTTTTAGAAATTATTTAGTTTGGGTTGTGTTGAGTCTTCGTTGCTGCAGGGGCTACTCTCGTTGCAGTGTGTGGGCTTCTCGTTGTAGTGGCTTCTCTCTTTGTGGAGAATGCGCTCTAGGGCACTCGGGCTTCAGTAGTTGTGGCACACAGGTTTAGTTGCTCCACAGCATATGGGATCTTCCTGGATCGGGGATCAAACCCATGTCTCCTGCATGGGCAGGTGGATTCTTTACCACTGAGCCGCCAGGGAAGCCCCTGTTGTTTTTATTATAAATAGTGTTTATATGCAATCAACATCCACATTTTCTTCATTATATTTTATGGTATTTTTGCTTGTCAACTTGAGTTTTTTTTTCTTCAGATTAATATTCATTAGCTTACTAGTTAGTGATTATTTCTGATTGGATTATTATTTGACGATACTGTAGAAATATAATGTCAGAACATGACGCAGTTGGAAATAAGATGATTTTTCAGATAACATAGAATCATGACTTCTTCATCATAATAACCATTTTTGAATGGGGGTAATTTTAAAACATATTACATAGTAACCTCTTCCTGGTTATTGAAAGTTAAAGACTTGAGTTCAAAAATTCGGATTTCCTTAGCGTGACACAGAAAGCCCTTCATATTGGGCTCCCAAGCTGTCTTTCTAGCCCCGTTTTCTGCCACTTCTCATTCTTATAAACTATGCTATTGCTGTACCGTCTACTTTTCCTTTGCCAAATGTGCCACATTTTTTCATATTGCTGCGATGATATTGATTACCTAATAGGTAATAAAGCATGTGCTTAGAGCACCAGGTAGGCACAGGTACCAAATGATGGGTGGCAGAAAGAGTATCTGATATTTCATGAGCATCAGATTTATTCTCATCAAGAGTTTATTCTCATCTTTACCTTTGATTTCCTTTCCTCTAATTTACAGTATGGAGTTATTTATATTTTGAAATACATATAAGGATGAATGTAAAGAGGCAATATGGTACACAAGAGAAAAGGCCATAGACTTTTGTGATTAAGGCCTCCCTCCGTTTATTCAGACCCTCTGTGCCTTTGTTTTTGCTGGATCTGTGAACTCTACTCCCTGCCTCCAGCTGAACTACATGATATTCGATCGCACTGTGTCTGATTGTGCATCAATCAGATCACTTAGCACGTGGCATAATAATTACTTTCTTAATAGTCTCTCTGGACTAGACTGTGGAGTCCATGATGAAAATGACATGCTCCTATCTAGCCTTCCATTGCCTGCATCTAAACCAGTGACTTACGCAAAGTAGAGGATCATTAAATGTTGTTGAACTCAACAATTTATTGCCTTGTTTATAGATGCAGATGGTGGCCCTTGTAGGAGAGAGTAAATGATCTCTCTTAAACTGTAGGACACTTGATTCACTAGCATCTACAGGGATTGAATTTGACATGTCTGAGTACTCTAGTTTTTTCTTTTTTTTGTTTAATACATCAAACTGTTCCAGGAAGAGGTGGTACTCAGAAAGAAGCAATCTACAAAAGCTGTAAGATTCTTAAGCAACAAGATGATTTACTCCCAGCTTGTGCAGTGTTCTCACAATCAGGATGTATGTTTAGATTTTTTAGATTTATTTTTGTATATACATGTTCATTCAGTTACATTAATTCTTTAAAAATCAAAGAAACTTTTCAGTTCGATTTGGTCCAAAGATGCCAGAACCTTCTAATCTGTTCCCTAAAGGCAGTTTAAGGGAGAAAAACATTTTAAAATTCCATTAAATTTAAATTTTAAAAATATTTAAAATTCCACATGACCACTGGTTCTTTTGCTGTGGCCAACAGTTGTCATAGAATGGCTTAGCGTGGTCCCATCCTGGAATGACTGTCCTGTCCCAGACTACAAAACGATTCCAAAGACCATCGTTTTTAATAATTTTGTTTATTTTTGGTGGTGCTGGGTCTTCACAGCTGTGCGGGCTTTTTTCTCTACTTGCAGTGAGCATGGAGACACCTGAGCAGAGTCTTCACTGGTAGTAGGTCCCAGATGCTTGTTAGCACATGAAAGCTGCTTTGTTATGGGTATTGTCACAGGTCTGAAGTGAAATAAAAAGACAACCATTTCATGTTTTTTTTTTTTCTCCCAGAAAGCTGAATTTATTGTTTGTAAAGAACCATCCTTTATTCTGAGATTATCTTTTTTTCTTTTGAGTTGTTAAAATATCTGTTTGCCTTTTCTTTAATGAAATGATGGTAATGAGAGTTTGTGTACCCTTATTATCTGAAAACCTTAAGGCAAGGTGTGTTTCAGAATTTAGGTTCTTTTTTTCAGACAGGTAATAGAGTACATGTCTCCTATATTACATAACAGCCCTGGTAGGAGCTGAGTTGACACCCATAATCAGAGTAATATTTCTGCAGTGAAATGCAAGAATATTTATACTAAGTGAGATAGAAAAACCTGTGGATAGTCTCCGGTTTGTTCATGTCAGGTTTTACTGCCAGATGAGTTCAGGTCAGTTCAGATTTTGCTGCCAAATGAGTTGAGTCAAAGGCAAGAACAAAAAAAGAATCATTTGGTTTCCAATTGTTTGGATTTTGAAACTGTGGATAAATGGTCATGGATTAATAGTTGCCTTTGAAAGTATTCCTGCTTTGCAAAATAAAGTTGGCTACCCTTTGTAGGACCCCAAGATGTTTTTGACATTTCACTGGTCCACAAAACTCAAAAAGCATGGGAAAACACTCCCCTGAACACCATTGAAGTGAACATAGCTTTACTTTTATGCTCATCTCTAGTCAATTATAATGTAATTTCTGCAGGTTGCAAGATTCCTCAAATATACTTTTTTTTTTTTTTATAAAGTCTATTGACTTTGCTACAGTATTGCTTCTGTTTTATGTTTTGGTCTTTTGGCCGGCCGTAAGGCATGTGGTATCTTAGTTCTCTGACCAGGGCTCAAACCCGCATCCCCTGCATTATAAGGTAAAGTCTTAACTACTGGACTACCAGGGAAGTCCCCCTCAAATATATGTTTGATCAAAATAAATTGAAATTAAGTTTATTCTATAGCATTTTTAGGAGATTAGAAGAAGAGAGAAAGTTGCAGTAGAAAACACCCTGTAATTACCAGTGATAGGTTGAGATTCTCTGATAGGGATTGGTTTTAGCCTTGAAGAACCTCTTGGATGCATTTATTTGGTCAAAAAGCTAAGTGGACTTTAGACCCTTTAAGGAGATCTCTTGAGGAAGGGCAATGACAAATCACTATGTGAGCTTAGGTTAACTGATTAATTTTTAGTATTTGTGGTTTATGTTCCTGTCCAACAAATGTGCTCACAGTTTTCCATCTTACAAGTTTAAAATGAGTTAGCAGCTATGACAGCACTTTGACAGTAAAGACCTCTCTAAACAGGTGAAATCATTATTTTAGGAACAATTCCATAGTTACAGTATATTGTCTCTCATACTACACATTCATTGTATATCATTGTCCATTCTGGTTTCTGGATGGAGAGGTGATTTTACCTTTTTATTCTACATAGTCTTTTAAGGTTCTCTTCTTCAGCATCCTGGCCAGTTAGATTATATAGGTAAAAGTCTAATACTCTGCCTTCAAAATTTTGTGAAGGCATTTTTACCTAATTATAACCTCATAAGTGGACATGAGTTGGTATACATCAGCTTGTCTTTTATATAGCATGAAGTAATAGAATCAAAACAACACAGCTACATAATTCTCATTCTAGCAAATTTGTTCAGAATGCAGACTTTGTAAAGCAATTATTGTAGCTAGCTGTGCTGTAATTTGACTCTTACTTACAAACAGTATTTCTCAGTTAACCAGTGTGCTAGTTATTGATTAATTGACCCTCAGGTTCAAATTCATCCTTTTTGCCTGCTCTGTGGACATAGATCTAAGGCTTTTAGCTGTTTGCTTTCTTTACCGCTTGACACTGAAGTTTTGTTAGTATAGGGTTCTGGAAAGACATAGCAGGAGGAGAGGGTTTTGTTTCCTGGTTCCTGTGGGCTTGCTCAATACTGTTCAGGCATTTGGGTATCTTCTCTAGTGCTCAATTTCTTCACTCAATTGGCAGTACTCTTTCCCAGTGTCCCCTTAGACAGTGTTGTGTCAGAGTGCTTCTGGTCAGACACTTTCTAGAGGGTGCATCTTGGGTATGTTCCAAATAATAGGCTCATCTTTGAAATTTCTGAAAATGTCCAAAGCTGCCTCATTTTTCCAGAAATTCCAAAGATGAGCACCATAGCAACTTCTCTGCCCTTCCGCAAGCTGTGTCCTCTCCACATAAGGTCTGGATCTTGGCCCTGGGTTGGATACTTCCTTGGACACTTACCCTTGAGGGAGAGATCTCTTACTTGCATGCTGTATCTCAGCCTTAGGGGTAATAGTTGTTCCTGACGTATGACATTCCTGTATTTTTTAGAATTGGCTTTACTTAGCACTAGTCAATTGCTCATCACTCCAGTTCCCTGTTATGCAAATCCCCTGTCACAGCTAATAATTCTTTTTGTGAAACTCTCAGTTCAAATTATTGTTTTGTTTCTCTCCTGATTAGGCCTAGGCAGATGCAACCAGTTCAAGGTCCCCTGAACCACCATGTATCAATTGCAAGGTGATTCTTAAGAGATGATGTATTGTGTCTGCAGTTGAAAAAATCAAGACCACACATTCCACATATCCTTTTGGGAAATGTCTTAGTTACTCTTCTCCCTTTCTCTCCCTATTTGCTTTTGTAAACTCTATTTCTAAGCCAAGCTTTGCTTTTAATAAGCTATCACTTGACCTCCCTGGGTTTCAGTTTCCTTCTTGGTGAGGCAAAGATAATAAAAGATGATTAATTAATGAAATCAAGGACATGAAAGTGCTTTGTAATTAGTAGCTGCTAAGTCACTTCAGTCTTGTCCGACTCTGTGCAACTCCATAGATGGTAGCCCACCAGGCTCCCCCGTCCCTGGGATTCTCCAGGCAAGAACACCGGAGTGGGCTGCCATTTCCTTCTCCAATGCATGAAAGTAAAAAGTGAAAGTGAAGTCGCTCAGTCGTGTCCAACTCTTATCAACCCCGTGGACTGCAGCCCACCAGGCTCCATGCGATTTTCCAGGCAAGAGTAGGGTGACATTGCCTTCTCCAGTAATTAGTAGGGTATCATACAAAAATAAGGTAGTATTATTCACATTTATTAAGTGGTTTTAGTTGCATTTTCTTTTAAGATTTAAGGAGCCTTCAGAGGTGCTTGCAACCTAATAAAATAGATATACAAATACATATAATTATTAGATGAGGTAGAATATGGTGGGTGCTAAAATAGGGGAACAAATAGAATTATGGGAGCCCTGACAGTTGTAATTTAATTGTGGCCGGAGGATTTGTGGTTTAGTTCCAAGGAGCAGGGAGAGGTACCTGATCTTGGATGATCTAAGCTGCCAATTGTTAAACTGCTGTGACACAAAGGAGCCATGTACTAGGCACTTTACATATATTATCCTATTTAATCTTTATATTTATTCTTATATTCTTAAGTTATTTTATTATGTCTTAGACCAGTTTTCAAAATATTTGACCTAAAGATAGATTTTTATTTGTTGGATTTGTTTTTCATCAACCCTCCACCCACAGTTATATGTGAGTAGACTTTCAGCAGTCAAAGTCTTCAAACTGGAAAATTCTACTTTTTATGCAGCTTTTAAGGTATATTCTGTCTTTGTATATAGCCATGGATACCTCCTTTTGAAAAACTGGTTAAATGCTTTCACTTTAGAATAAGAATGAAGACTCTCTAGGATAATCTTTATATTAAAAAAAGGAAATGATTTGTTTAAAAATTCTTCTCTGTTTTTGGACAGTAAATAGTGTGCCAGTGGGGTTTCCACAGTGGCTCAGTGGTAAAGAATCTATCTGCAATGCAGAAAATGCGGGAAATGTGGGTTCGATCCCTGGGTCAGGATGATCCCTCAAGGAGGGCGTGGCAACCCACTCCAGTACTCTTGCCTGAGGAATCCCATGGACAGAGGACTACAGTCCATAAAGTCACAAAGAGTAGGACATGGGACTTGGGTGACACAGTTGACTACAGGAAGCAAGGTAGCATGCTATTTAAATGAGAGGTGGGTGCTCTTTGAATACAAAGGATTCTTTTAAATCACAGGATGAGTGCATCTCTCAGTGGAAGATGTTGCAAAGTGCAAGTGACTATGAGTCCTGGAAGCATGTGTCCTCATAGCTTGGATTCTAGGAGATGCTCGCCTAACATCCTTTACCTTTCTCTTAGGAACTTGAGAGGTCTAAGTCTTCAGATTTCTTAAGAACTCCTCTGTTGAGTTGTGCTTATTGAGAACTCTTTGTGTTGAGTTGGACATTTGTTTTTCGTCAGTTTGCAGATGAGAGTAACTTCCTGTTTGCTTGGCAAACAAAATATGTGAGTATAGCATATGCAGTTTTAAACAATAGCTCCTGTCAGAGCAGTGTTTTCTGAAGTATGGTGTGTGTCCTACTGGCAGTATAAAGACTCCAGGCAGTACATAGGCTTACACTTTCAATTTCAATAGTTTTGTTGTTCATTTTAATGTTTATTAGGAAAAAAAGCCTGGTGTATTATACTTGTGATTTCATGGATATTATTGCTGAAGTCAAGATCAGTGCAGGCAACAACATCTCTTCCACACCACCTGCATCACTAGTGCTGTGCTCAGGCATGCCTGACAATACGTGGCTGCAGTTACTTCAAGGAGAGAGCAAAACTTTATATCCAGGAAATGGGGACTTTTAAACCTACAGAGCATTTGTCAGAAATGTAATTGTGAATTGGAATTAAGCCTGTACTCTAGATTTGGTTGCTTTTTCCCTCCCTGCTATTTTGTTGTTGAACTAGCACTGATCAGGGGATAAAATGGAATTTCTAAAATGTAAAGGTGCTAGACTGTGAAGGAAATGCTCATACTAGAGCATGATTTTGATGAAATCAGTCATGTATTTTCAGATATGAAGACCTAATTTAGTAATTGCCTGAACCATCTGCTACTGATGAAAAGGCACTAACTGCCAAGAAAACAACTAGTGTAGAAATATGATGAAAAGTATCTAAAATTTGTGTTTTCATAAGCTTGATAAGAATGTGCCTCTTTCCTTACATGTCATTTGTTTGGACACACACATCCTGGTGTGAAATCTTCTAATTCCACGTGTTATTTTGAAACACAAAAAGAGTATGCTATACAAAATCTACCCTAAAGTTTCCTGAAAATATTAAACATATGACCCAGAAATTCCACTCCTAGGTATATACCCAGAAGAAAGGAAAACAGGTAGGGAAACAAATGCATGTACATGCATGTTCACAGCTAGTCACAAGAGCCAAAGATGGAAGCAGCTCAAATGTCCATTGATGGATGAATGGCTAAACGAATTGTGGTTTATACATACAATGTAATATTTCACCATAAATGGAAATGAAGTACTGATACTCTGTACATTGTGGCTGAACCTCCAAAACGTTATGCTCAGTGAAAGAAGCTTGGCACAAAGGATCACATAATTTATGACTCCATTTATGTGAAATATCAAAATAGATAAATCCATTGAGACAGAATGTATATTGGTAGTTGCCAGTGGCTGCAGGCATGGGAGGATAAGGAGCAGCTGCTTAATGGATATGGGTTTTTATTTGGGGGTGATAAAAATATTTGAGGACAAGATAGAAGTCGTAGTTGCCCCCCGTTCAGAATGTGCTAGTTGCCATTGAGTTGTTCAATATAAAATTGTTAATTATGGTATGTGAATTTCACTTCAATAGGAAAAAAACCTCACTGTACTCCATAGCATGTGTGAGGCACTACATGGGGAATAGGATGGTGTTGATTTGTGTACAAGCAAGCATTTCTTGTTTTAGGAGTTGTGTCTGTTTTTACAGTTGCCTTTTCATTGTGGTACATTATAGCAGTTTTCCATTTGCAGTAATAAGTATAGCATTTTCCCTTTAAGATAAACGTAAAGTTTTAAAGAGTTGATTTAAAGAAGAAAAAACTAGTAAAGTTAGGAATGAGATGACAAAGTCCTTACAGATGACTGAGGAATAGGGAACTTCAAGAATCATTGCTATTCTATGTTCAAGCCAATTAATATTTACTGAATACATATTAGGTACTGGATGCTGTTCATCAAAGATGAGTAAGATGTGTTTTTGGATACTGTCAGTGTAAAAAGGGAGATATGCCAGAAAGGTAAATCATTTTAGGAAGAGGCTGAATGTGCCAAATGCAAAAAAAAAAAAAAATGAGAATAGGCAGAGGTCAAGACTAGGTACCTTTGGATTACCAGTCTATCTAAGAAAATACTAGAACATATAGGAAGAAAATGAACGGAGAAATTTGCTTTTGACATTAGGAACAAGGAGCAGAAATAATAAATGCAACAGATAATGTATTCAAGTTCCATAGATTGTGGCCCTTTCTGACTTGACCATTCTCTCTCTCTGTCCTGGGCTCCCCTCTCCTTCACAACCTCACATTCAGAGATAGTGTATGGTTTAAGTGGTGGTCTTTGGAGCTATCCTGCTTGAAGTCAAATTTCAGTTCAGGAGTTTACTCATTGTCTAGCTCATGTCACTTGATTTTAATATTCCTTACTTTTCTGTAAAATGAGGATATTAAGAGTACCTACATTATAAGATCATAGTAAAGATAAGTTAAATTGTTTAGTGAGTAAGGCATTTATAACACTGTTTAGTACATGGTAATTGATCCACACGGTAGCCACTGTCATCATCTCCAATCAGTAAGTCCTATCTATTTATCTCCTAACATTTTTTGAATGTCCCCCACTGCTAGTTTAGTTTAAGACTTTATGCTGTCATAATTGTAGTTGAGTCTTAATGAATTTGCCTCTCTCCTCACCAGTCCCTCTGTGTCTCTTGACTGCCTGACCTATCCCTGCTTATTCTTAAAAACTCTCAGGTGTCACCTCCATGAAACTTGCCTGATTCCCTACTCAGTTAGGGCTCCCCATGTGTGTTCATGTCACCTCCACTGTAGTGTATCTCATGTTGTATTGTGACTGTACTTGATGTTTCCTGTGCTGTGGCCACCTTTAGGGTTGTAGGAAGCTGGACTTACTCTGGTTTGAACTTCCAGCCTAAACACGACAGAAGTAGATGCTTATTAATTGTTTGGGAGGGTGAATGAATGGCCTCTGCCTGTAGAAAGTTAGCTTTCAGTCTTTATTTCAGAGACTGAGGTGAGTGCTGCAAGAGTTTTAAAAAGAGGGCATTTGGTGAGTGTTGGAGAATCAAAATTAGGTAGAGTTTGATTTGGAACTTAAGAGCAGAGGAACAGTCACAATCCAAGCAAGGGCAGTGTTCACTTGAGTTCAGTCAAGTTTCTTGAATGGATGGTGACAGGAAAAAAACAGCATCTCTAAAATAGAAGAGACCACCTGCCAAGAGTGTGTGTATTGGAGGAGAGGAGATATATGTTGAAAAGTATGGGTACTTCCCTGGTAGTTCAGTAGTTAAGACTGGACTTCCACTGCAGGGGCTGCGGGTTTAATCCCTGGCCAGGGAACTTAGGTCCCACATGCTTGCAGTGCAGCCAAAAAAAAAAAGTACGTGTACTTCCCAACCTATCAGTGACATGAATTCTAAAGGTTTATTTACAGATCATTTGTCTGGACAGGATACATCATATACATGATGGTGAGGTTTCTAGCCCTGCTGCAGACACTGTATTTAACCTGCTTGAGTCCATGGGCAGTACTAGTTTGGGCTCCAGGGTCTGGCAGCAGGGGGTCTGGAAAGGTGTGGTAGATTCTGGACTTGAAGACACCGTGGTGCTGGAAGTTGAGCTGTGTTGTTCTCCTGTGACCCTTTTTGCAGCTTTCTCTATCTCAGTTTCTCTTTCTCTATCTCTAGTCAAGTTTCTCTATCCAGCAAGGCCTCTTGCCACCTTCCCTCAAATAGCACCCTGCCCAAGGTTGTCATGATTCCAGAAGGCTCCCTCTCACTACCAGCCTTCCCCATTCCCTGAGGTCATCAGCTCTACGCTATTTGAAGAAATTTGACTGAAGCATTCACACCAAGGTGTGAAAAACTGATAGCTACCTCATCCCAGCAGTTGTACTTGGTACAATTTCAAAAAACTTCTGTTTAGTTAAAATGAACCTGTAATTGCTGGAATTTCTGGCAGTGGTACAGAGCAAACAATGAGGTAGGCAGAAGAGTTGGAAGAAAGTTTATTGAAGGGAGAGTTGGCCCTGTAGGAGAAGATATCTGGGGACAAGGAAAACCTCTGCTAACTTCCCTTTGCCCTGGACCTCCATTCCCTGAACTGTTTCTGTGTAACATGTCTGTGTGACTTCTCTTTAATACACAGAAATTATAAGTTGTAACTTAAAAAAAAAAATTGTAACTCCCATGGAAGTTCTGGGTAAAGATTTCTGTGTTTCTCAGTTGTGTGAAACTCTGGGATGGCTTATAATGGGAAATAGGGTTGAATAAATAAGGTAGGGCTGAAACAGGAGGGAAGGGAGCAGGGCACAGCATTTAAAAGAATGATATGGCCATAGGACATGACAGAGACTGGTTAGAACCAGCTGGGTCCAAGATGGTAGAAGATTCAATTTCCAGTAGACCTTGAGCCTCATTATGTGCTCATTGTAATATATCAGCATGCTAAATGATACACCCACCAGTGCCATGACACTTCTGAGGCCAACCATAAAAAGTCAAAAAGTGGGTCATGGCCCAATTCCTGGAAATCCCTGCCCTTTCCCCCAAATAATTGAAATACTCCTCCCACTCATTAACCTGTGAAATTAGCCAGCCCATAAAAACTAGCCATGCCATATTTTGAGGCTCTCTCTCACCTTCTGAGATGGCCTACACTCTGCCTGTGGAGTGTGTTTCTCTCTGAATAAATCCAGTTCTTACCTATCACTTCATCTCCAAATTCTTTTGCAACAAAGCAAGAATTTACTGATAAAAGGGCTGGGGTTGAAGAGACCTTGAAAGTGGAGTCTATATCGACACAAGGAGTCATGGAAGGTTGAGATGATAAAAGCAATAGAGAAGGCATAATTAAGTATAAATTTCAGATTAGAAAAGATGGCAGGTCAGATTTACTCTTGGCTGTTGTGTGATTAGTTAATACACGGTTCTGTTTTTTGCTACCAATTTTTCATTGTTGTGGGACTTATTCCTTTAATTGTTATTGTCTGTTTCCCTGGCTGCTGACTGTTCTCTGTGGCTTCTGAGCCAGTCTTTCCTTTAGATTCAGGATCCTAGAAGCTTTTATGATTCTTGTATTTCCAACTAGTCCATAGGGAGTTATACATTGTATTTCTATGTCCCAGTGGCAAAATTCAACTCCAGTGTTAGCAAAACACTAACTCCCTTTTTTAAGACCACATTACTGTTGTTTAAAAAGAGACCTCCAGCCTTTGTAACAATGGCCCAGAACACATGGAAGATAGTGGTTAAGGATCCTCTGTCAGTGAGCCCTCACAGCTGCAGAAGCCATCACCCCTTCTCCCTAACCCTATGCACGTGCTAAACTATCGTGAATCAGCTCTTTCCTATGGGGAACTGCTTTGTCTTTTATTCTTTATGTTGTTCATTATTTTAATATATTTGCCATTTCTACCCTGCCCATTGCATAAGGGGGAAGGCCAGGCAATGGGGTGAGAGAGGAATTTGAGACATTTTCTTAAGCCAAAATGATCATTTTCATATTGAAACAGAAGCTTCATAGGTCTTTAATCAAATATGTATATTTTTCTCTATTTCTAAAGTTGGAGGGGCTTGTTAGCGTTGGGCCCTCTTGTGCTTCACTTGTGTATTTTACTCGTGACTTCTCAGCATAACTTTTGAGTTACCAGATATTGGTGATGTGCCATGGCTTGCTTGGTTGAATACACTGTTTTATTTTTTATTGTTGTTCGATCTAGTGGAGCAGTTATTGTCAACACTGGATTTTGTGATTTACTATTTCATCATCACTGGTTACAATAATTTAATAGGATGTAACTATCCAAAGACTATACTTTTATCCTTTTCAGTTAGCAGTCTGTAGAAATGACTGGTTTTAGGAGACACTCTTTCATTTTTCAGTGTTCACTGGTCTAAACTGTCACCAGTGTTCACTGGTGATTAACCAGTGAAATGCATTTCCTCAGTTTCTAGCTTTACCCATACTGTCCTGACTTAGATGATAATTGGTGTTTCCCTTCCTTGTAGTAGCTATTTCCTTTGCTCAGTTCAGTTATTCGGTCACTCACTCCTCTAAGCATCTGTTGACTGAAGAAATCACAACCTAAAAATTGTGATTTATGTTTTATTGGAGAACCTTACTGAGGACTGTAGCCCAGGGGATAGCCTCTCAGAGAGCTCTGAGGAACTGTTCCATTGAGGTAAGGGAGGAATCAAGATATATAGGAATTTTTACTGAAAAAAATGAGCTTGTAACCAAAGGTCAAAAGATTACTACTACTGGAAAAAAAAAAAAAAAAAAAAAACAGACATCTCAAGTTAATGATTTTAGTGCTTTTCTGTGCAAAAGAAGATGTAGGAGTCTGGGCTCATTGACTTATTCCTTAGATAAGTATCCTGTTTTTCTCCATCCTGAATTCCCCTCAGGGTGTACTGTCAGGGCAGTGAAGCAGCTGATGGCTTGATGGAAGGCAGCATTCTGTGCTTACTGAAATGGCAAGCAACATTTTTTGTCCTGACTTCCATCACAGAGAGTACCTACCATTCTAGGCACCCTGGTAGGCACATACAATGTCTGTCACACAGATACCAAAAGGTCTCATTTAAGGTATGTGTGCGATCTATAGTTCACCAGGCTCCTCTGTCTGTGGGATTCTCCAGACAAGAATACTGGAGTGGGTTGCCATGCCCTCCTCCAAGGATCTTCCCAACCCAGGGATTGAGCCTGCATCTCTTACGTCTCCTGCGTTGGCAGGTGGGTTGTTTCCTACTAACACCACCTGGGAAGTCCAGATTTTTAGTAATTAGTTGTTTACCCTGACATACAGTGGGCCACTCAGATAACATTTATCTCTGGTAATCACTTATTCTGAAAAAGACCCCCAATTTTAATTCCTCTAGATACATAACGGAGTGGTAGAAGTTTCTTTTGAGCCTGCAGAATCTTGATTGCCTTTTGCTCAAAATAATCCTTATACAAAAGTGGTACATTTTGGGGAGGCTTGTTCTGAACCCCTTTAGAAGGATAAAGCCTCTTTCATAATGTCTTGCTTAATCATCTGAAAACAAGGCGTAGTTTTAGGAAAAGAACTTATCTCTGCTGACTTGATTTCATTAAAATTGCCTCCTCTAATTGGGTTACTATGTGACAGGCATTGAGTTAGGTGTAATAAAAACATAAGAAAGACCCAACCACCACTGTCAGGGGTTTGTAGTCTAGTGTGTAGTTAGTAGAAGGTTATAATTCAAGGTGACGAGGAGCTATCATATTCAAAGTGCCATGGGAGTTTAGAAAACCTAATATCAAAGTCTGCTAAGGGATGTGAGGGAAGGTTTCATGGAAAGAGGTGTACTTGGACACTTAAGTATGAATAGAGATTGGCTTTGGTAGACGAGGAGGGCAGGGAGTTCCAAGTGAAGAGAATATTATACACAAGACCACTGGAGCATGAGAGAGTATGACGCACTTGAGGTCTGTGCCAAGAAACAGCTAATTGAGGTATATAAGGTTGCTCTGCAAATTAGCCTGGGGAAGGGATTTCTGGCACAGGTGTACGTGGACTATTCTGCCACCTTAATCATTATAGCATCCTATATCTTCATGACATATTCTGTCTTCTAGCCATTTATTTCCCCATGATCAGGGTGAAAAGACTGCTCTTTCCCCTTTTTGGTGATGTTTAGGAGTCATGTTTATCTCTTTTCCCTCTACAATAAGTATTAATATCATACAGAGGTGACTAATGAACACTGAATTAGATGTCAGGGAACCTCAATTCGTGTTTTCCAGTTCTCTCAGCAGCTATGTGACTTGAGCCAAGTCATTTAATAACTGCCTCTCACTAGTAGAATGGAGATGTTAATGTTTACATTGCCTACTTCAAGGTCGGGGTGAAAATGAAAATTAGACTCTTAAAAATTAAGAGGTATTGGGAATTCTGGTGATCCAGTGGTTAGGACTTTCACACCAGATGAAATGGATTCTTACATTCTGTGAGGCATCTCCAAAAAAATAAAAATAAATATAAAGTTTAAATTTAAGAGGTATAATAAGCTTTTTTACTTGGAATGCTGTTGGATGAAGCTATAACTTAACGTTTAGTTCAGTTCAGTTCAATCGCTCAGTCGTGTCCGACTCTTTGTGACCCCATGAATTGCAGCATGCCAGGCCTCTCTGTCCATCACCAACTCCTGGAGTTCACTCAAACTCACATCCGTCGAGTTGGTGATACCATCCAACCATCTCATCCTCTATCATCCCCTTCCCCTCCTGCCCCCAATCCCTCCCAGCATCAGGGTCTTTTCTAATGAGTCAACTCTTCACATGAGGTAGCCAAAGTATTGGAGTTTCAGTTTCAGCCTCATTCCTTCCAAAGAACACCCAGGACTGATCTCCTTTAGGATGGACTGGTTGGATCTCCTTGCAGTCCAAGGGACTCTCAAGAGTCTTCTCCAACACCACAGTCGAAAGCATCAATTCTTTGGTGCTCAGCATTCTTCACAGTCCAACTCTCACATCCATACATGACCACTGGAAAAACCATAGCCTTGACTAGACAGACTTTTGTTGGCAAAGTAATATCTCTGCTTTTTAATTTAAAACAAGTAAAATACTTCATGGGGTATCTAGATGGGAAAGTTACCTTGAAAAGTAATTGACAGGTAGAAATATTCTTACTTCCTTATTAACTCCATATGTCTGCCCTTCTGACTGTGGAATGTCATTTACCTTATGTCTATGTTTCTGAACTTAACATGGTCTTTCTTCTCAATGGTCTATCATATGTAACTTAGCTTCTTGAACAGTTTTCACTATAGTTATTACATAGTAATGGATTTAAGACTTAGGTTGGTGAGATATGATTTGTTCTATTTAGTAGTTAGCCTTGAATAACTGACATCTCTTAGGTAGTTTGAATTACTCATGACTTAGCCTCAATCATTCATGCTACTGTACAGTGGTATGACCCGAGTTTTGTTACATTTTAGGGATATGTAAGAAGGTTATGACTCATTCAGCTAGGAATGGGAGGTTATGAAACTGTGACCTTCTACTTCCTTTGCTATTTTTCCTAAGCTAGTGACAGTACAGGCAGAGTTATCAGTAACAGGAAAAGACACTTCCATTCATTTTTTTCCTTTTGAGACTCTGCCTTTCCCATTAGATTGAGTGGTGATACTCCTGGAATCTGATTATTCACCTGAAATAAGCACTTCTGGGCTCTACAAATACAAGCAATTGCACTCAATACATTGGGTTGGCCAAAAAGTTCGTTTGGGTTTAATGTACCACTGTATCGAAAACCCAAACGAACTTTTTGGCCTACCCAATAAATATCCCTGACCATCCCTTCAGTGTTTCTCAAAATATAGCATCTAAGAATATGTCCACATGACAGAAAACTTTATAAACCACCCAACTCATCCTGCTCTGAGCCACTTTCCATAAGCCAGAAGAAAGGAGAAGAGTACTGCTAATGCAAGAGATGACACGATGATGCTATTTTAACTGGAAAGTTAAGTGAATTATTTATATTTGATTAATGTAGATTCTATCTTCAAAAATAATATAAAAGACCTACTGTAGACTAAGTTATTACCCTCTTTTTTTTTTCCTTTATAACTTCTAGATGAAATTGTTCATGTGAATTTGGATAAAACACCTATTCTAGTTCAAAGCATGATTATTGCTTTTAAAATGATTATTGCTTTTTTCTGCCAGGCCTGAGGAAAATACTTTAGCAATATTGTTTTCCACAAAATTAAATGACTAAATGGTCTGGCTTATTTTCTCTCTGTTTTAAAATCCATGGTACCATTGATACATGGTTTTAAAACATTCTTCCAAAGACCCAGTGGATTAAATCATTTTTATATCCCCTAAATACTGTCCTTTTTTGAAGATTTCTTGAGAAAAGTGTGGCATATATCCAAAATCACATTCTTTTTTCCCGTATTTAAATTTTTTCCTTACAAGTTAGTGGAAAGGAAAAGTGGCCCGTTTTCACACTCAATAAATAAGAAAGAAAGTGTAGACAGCTTTTATCTAGGGCATTTTTAAGTCATTGAGAGAATATTTTCAAGTATTAGCTGCTTTTTGAAATTATTGGCAGAATTCTTTTAACCCACTTTAACATAAAGTGGTTGAAGATGAAAAGATTTTTTATTGGCTACATAAAAGAAAGCACCATGGTTTTTGCATTATTGCATAAATCTAAGAGATTATGCATATATAAAAAGGACAAGACAAAGCTGAATGCTAAATGCCAGCTTCAATGAGAGGTTGTGTATTTGACACTGAGCATAATGGGGTTTGGTTCCACATGGAGAAAACACTAAATATTCACACCCCAGGACATGTTTCTCTGGTGAAGCTTCTTGTCCTAGATGACTCTCCCAGCTACACACCAATAGCCCTTTTTTAACAAACTCCCTTCTTATACTTGGATTTTCTCCCTTAGTACTTCATGAGATTCTAAATCTTCTGGATCCAGTTCCCTTGTCCTCACTCTCCCATCTATTTCTGTGGTCTTCATGAATTCTTTTTGTTTATGGTATGGACCCTCAGGTTAATTTTCTTTCTTTACTGCAAGTACCAATAGTAAAATACAGTCACAGTGCCCAGCCCCGCCTCATTCTTTTTTCCAGAGATCACAGATCCTTCATTCAGCGCTTCTGTTGGTATCTATTTCTTATTAAGTCTCTGGATGTTTTGAACCAGAGCTATGATGCATACAGCCAAAAATGTTGCACAGTACTGCAGAGTTGCTGCCCAGTCCAGATCTAGCACTCTTAAATCCATGTTCTTTTCTTTTAGGCTTGAGAGTGGTGAAGAAAGTTACTGAGATTAGTGTGTACTATGAAGTCTGGGGAGGTTTACTTTCTTAGGCCACTTAGCCTCATGCTTTGACTTTTGCCTTACTGTCATCTCCTTGCCATCTTGCTTCACTTTAGAGGTAAAGGGTCACAAAAATTTCTTGAACATTGTATGCATTGTGTGCCTTAGGAAGAATGCATGGCATGGTCCGTGTGATGGAGGTACATTTATAAACTAGATTCAGATTACCATGGAAAGCATCACAGAAAAGAATGCAGTTTGAGTTCAGTCTAGAAGGATGAATTGAGTTTAGAAAAGTGGAGTGGAGAAAGGATTTCTTGCAGGAGGACCTCTGGAGTAAAGGAGAAAAAGAACAAAGCAAGCTTGTGAGGTACAGAAAGAGAAGTTGGTGTCAGGAGATACTAGACAGTGAACTGGAAGAGTAGAGTGACCATCTTGAGTTCTGTGTGCTGGGCAGAGTGGTTTGATTAATTCCTTGAGTGATCCATTCATTCAAGGAATGGCTTGTCATAGCTCATGGGATAAAATCCAGACTTATTTGCTGGCATATAAGGTCTTCTGTGA
Source organism: Redunca redunca (assembly GCA_006410935.1). NCBI lineage: Eukaryota > Metazoa > Chordata > Mammalia > Artiodactyla > Bovidae > Redunca > Redunca redunca. The sequence goes on from SJYQ01010917.1 coordinate 29,329, forward strand.
TGTGGTTGTGTATATCTTAAAATCTACTCCCTCAACACCATGTACCTGAAGCTCCTTCCATTTGTACTGAAGACTTTCCCGGTTCTCCCAGAATGTTGTAATCCTCAGACCTCTGTTTGTCTGCACAGGCTATTTCTTCTAGAGTCCACCTGGTGAATGCCTCATTCTTCAGCCTCATTTGCAGCATTAATTTCATGGTTCCTCTGCTGCTATAGAATCCTGAGCGAATCCTGCTAAAGCAGGTATAGAAACACCATATTTTATGCTATCAGAGTACATGTTTGCTTTCTTCACTCAACTAGAAGCTTCCTGAAAGCATGGATTTGTGTCTTACTCACCATGTCACCCATATCACCTGAGTCCCTACCTAACATGCAGCAAGTTCTTAACAAACATTTGCTGAATAAACTATTTACTGAACATTTAATTTACACCATATGCAGTTGTTTTTTAAGAATATCGTCTAGAAGCAGTGTGATTGCTAGATTAAATATGGTAAATGCAGAGAAACCAGTTATATGCATTTTTTGAAATAGCTCATTTGTTAAAAAAAACTGGGGGGTAGATTCTAGAAAATTTATAAAAAATAAAGGATAGGAGTTAATGAGTGGCTACTAGGGACTGGGAGAGGGAAGAGTTAAAGATAATAAATATTTGAGGTAACACAACAAATATCAGGACAGTGACCCTTGGAAAAATAAGATAAACATTTTTTTCCCTCAATCAGATCTCCTGGTGTTAGTATTTGCCTCAGCCCACCTCTGCTCTGAAGAAGAACACACTGTTCCTGTTCAGTTTACTATAACTAAGCTTGAGATTCATGTGGTTATGATCTTCATATTTGATCAGGAGTTAAGATAAGAAATAGAAACAGTTCAACCACCCTGACTACAGTTTCCTATCAAGGGAAGGTGTGTGGTGCATAGGTTTTGATTATAGAAAGCTTGTTTCTGCTTTTGGGAGCTACAGCTGTGAAGTGTTATACCAGGCAGATGCACTGGGGTGCGCTACGATGTAGCCGAGCCTAGCTGTGCATCACGGCTCTCAACTTTAAAACTCCAGAGAATTTGATGAGAGAGGGATCCACAAGAACATGACAAATGATGAGAGTTCAAACCTTAAGAGAAAAATGGGCTTATTGGTAAGAGACCTTCTTTTTCTTTATTTACTGCCGTTCCTTATTCATTAAAATAACAAGCCTGTTGTTTTCATATGTGGCTGGGAAACGGTGTACAGAAATCAATTTTATATGTATTGTAGAATTCAGGAGACATATTGGTAACCATGGAAAAATCATAGGAAGCATGTATAAACCTTGATTTGGGGAAAAAAATCACTAGGGAAATTTTACTTTATTGCAGACTGTGGTATAGATTTATTTGTATAGCTTAAATGTAATACAGGTTAAGAAATATCTATATTTTTTAAAAGTTAAAATAAAGAATAGTGACTTGTGTGAAGATACATAATTTCACTCAGTTACCAGAAGGTGGCACACCAGATTCTTCTTAAATACACAAAGGAAAGGAATAATATTAATAGGAATATAAAATAAGCTGTATTTAAAGATCCTTTAAGGTATGTTTTAAGCAAAAAAATTATCTAATTGTTATTTGCTTAGTGAGGTTTATTGCTGAAATATGACAAATATGAATTTATCCCATTGTAGCTTTTTATGATCCAAAATAATTTTTATGTGTATAGTAAAAGTAGACTTTGAAATAGTATTGCCATAAGGAAATACTGTTTTGAATTTATCATTTAAAAAAATAAAATACTTGTTACCTACCTTTTGCATAACAAGTGATTAGATGTAGAATAACATTCTGGGTAAGATTTCTGCCAAGCTTTTTTTAAAGATACTATGAGACTATGACTTTGATTTAGTTGTGACTTTAATAATGCAATAGTGCTTGTGAGATGACCCAGAAAAATGTCAAATCTGTTCATTTTGAATAAAAAGTTAAAACAAAGGTGATGCTTAGTATGTTTACTTTCTATAAGGTAATAGCAATATAAATGAGATAAAGGTAAATAAATTGAATTTTGTGTTAGAGCTCCTTAAACACCTGCCAGCATACTTTAATTTTTTAAGCGAATTGACTGTTGACAGCATATACTGCAGTGCTTCTGTAGTAGTCTCTATTTTTAAAACTGCATTCCTGAGGCAGTACCAGAAGTATGTCTGTTCATCATTGCCTTTGTATTAACCCAAAGGAGTTAGGTATACGACAGAACTTCACAAAACAGAATCACCCGGTTAGGAGGCAATACATCTATTTATATGATTTTATTAATTACAAGCAGTATGAAAATAAGAAAATGTAGTAAATGAACCTAGAAGAACATTAGCCATCTGTTCTCTGAAAGCTTGTAATGTTTGTCATTTGTTTTTGGGTTTTAATGGCAAAACAGTATATCAGCAAAGAATTGAACTTTAGGCTTAAAAAGCTAGAAAATGACAAAGCATTCCAAGGCTGAGTATATATTTACTGGAAAAGTGTTTCCTTGTGTCCAAATTTGTCTAGTTTAGTCTTTTAGATCAGCTGCCAATAAATGTTGTATTTAATGTCAGTCTCTATTCCAGACTTTCTGAACATTAAGAGAGCTTCTAAAAACAAATAGAATCCTATGGTTTCCTAGTTAAGGTGGTTTTTTTTTTTTAAGATAATTTACATATTTTAAAATTGCTCTGTGTGGTCTTAACTGTTCAGAATTTATATATGATTTATTAATTTACAGCTAAAATATTTGCAGAGTATGCTTTGAAAAATTTAAAATACATGCAACAAAGCCACAATTAACCAAATTTTTTTTTTTTTGCACTCCACTTTTAGGAGACGGAGGCAATTATCTTTAAAACAAGCCGATTTCAAGGATATATTCAAAAAGTCAACTTCAGGGTATGTGTAAGGGTCTGCATTTTCTTCTATGTCTTTTGTTGATGAGAGTTTATCTTCATAAAAAAGACCCTGAGGTACTAGAAGCCATTCAGTCATCCAGGAAACTTTCAGTAACATCTAGGGTACTGTGTTTATTAAGACAAAAAATAAATTATTTTGTTAAAGAAATACCACGCATCATTGTATTGTGCTTTATATTGTCCAGTGTGCTTTCATAAACACAAGTACAGTTGGTTTTCCTAACATTGCTGTGACTCTGGCAAGGAAAGTTGGCATCCTATTTTACAGATGAGGAAGATAACACGAGAGTTTCCAAGTTAGTGGCAACAACCAGATCACAGGTGCCCAGCTCTGTCCTCTTCTGCACTCTTCCTCATCGAAAAAGTTTAACACAAGTTCTTAACTCCTACTCTGTATTGCACAATCAGTATCAATTATACCACCCCTGTTTCCTAATTGCTGTACATTTCCCACTTTGCATGTGTCTGTTTGTCGGCCTCCATATCTGTCAGCCAGCTGGAGACCTTGCTTTTCAGACTCTCCCAGACCTGGAAGTATCTGGAGTGTGGGAGGGCAAGATAATGGCCATGGACAGTAGAGATGGACAACTAGTGGTGAGCAACCAAGGCTGATATGCTGAGGATGGCCCAGCACTGAGGCAAAAAAGAGAATCCCACTCTGGGATCATCTTGCCTGGGGGTGGGCTACCTTGACCTTAAAAGCAGGATTTTCCGAGTTTAATAGACAAGGCCTGAAAATCAGCTGGAGTGGGGTTCTGTGGTGTAATGGTTAGCCCTCTAGACTCTGAAGATCAGCTAGAGTACTTGTTTAAAATGCAAGAATACTGCTTCTCACTTGTAGACTTGTACATTTTCTTTCTTTCTTTTTTTAAAGTCTTTATTGAATTTGTTACAATATTGCTTCTATGTTTTGCTTTTTTTGGCCATAAGGCATGTGGGATCTTAGTTCCCCAACCAGGGATCGAACCTGCACACCTTGCATTGGGAGGCGAAGTCTTAACCACTGGACCACCAGGAAAGTCCCTAGACTTGTACATTTTCAATATTAAGCCTGCAAAGGTATAGGGCTTTTCTCTTGGTATGTGTATTGGAAAGTAAAGAGCCCCCTTTTTCTTGGAAGCATTCAAATTCTGTGTCAAGGCCTATGGAGGTGGGAGTCAGGCAGGGGTGAAAAATGACAGCGGTTGCTTGCACACCTTGCTGTATCATTATTAGAAGCATATAACAATAGCTATTGAGCATCATGTTGACTGAGGCATTTTAAATAGGCTTGTGTTCATTTTAGACTCAAAGAAGGTAAAGCAGAAAAAAAGAAGGTAAGGCAGAAACATTGCCCTCAAAAGGTGAAAAATTAGTGACTTTTGAAATTTTTAAGAGTTAACCTATCCCAGTTATTGTAAAGTTAATTTTTTAAAACTGGCTAGAACACTAGGCTGTCTAGGATTCTGGATAGTTAAGGGTTAATGGATGCAATATATTTATGCTAACTCATGTTTCATATGTGAATATGCAGTCAGTCCGATTAGATTTTGTGGGGTTTCTGGCTGGGGAACGTGTGTTCTTTTGCATACTTGTAACAGCTAGCAAAGTCATAACTTCTCAGTACTCACTAATGATTGAGTGAATTCAGCATGTACCTCTTCTGTACAGATTTTGGGCTTGGCATAGTGAGTTGACTGATTTTCGTGTTTGTGAAGTTCAAAGGGTCTATCTGACACTGGCAAGAATGGCTAATACTATAGGGGCCTCCTTCCAAACAAATGCATTTTAGTTGACAAATGCAAAAACATGATCCTAATTAATCGATTGGTTTAATTCTTGTTCCCTGTTTAGAGGATCAGTTTAAGCCCGATCTTGCCGTCTCTTCACCCTTTTTGGAATACAGTTATGTTCTATGCTTTAAAAGTCTGAATCTCAAAAAACTGGCAATTCTGGAAATCTCTAAACACAAATATTTTTTGATTACTGGCTAGACAGTAAATGAATTTAAACAAAATGACCAGATCCTATAGTGAAAGATTCATAAAAATGCTCCACAGTGTCTCCGACTTAGATCAAGCTGAATAAGGAAGGAATGAATAAATATATGCTAGCTAAAGGGAAGATGTATTTTATTCAAGTGTTATGTAGCTTCAGAATTCCATGAAAAGTAACTGATTATTTAAAACATATATTTGATTTTGAAGACATGAAGTTGTTCTCAACTACTAGATGAAGTAGACAGACTTAGAAAGGCAGTCACGAACCCCCAATTTAAATTGCCTCTAGTCAAACCCTAGGGTCAGCCTAGAAGAGGAATTCTGTTTTTCATTTCCTCATATCAGAATTGCATTTACTTTAGTTAGTCATAGAATGTGAGATAAAAGAAAAGATTTTCCCCCAGTGGACAACCATTGTATCCAAGTAATAAAGCTAGACATAATTCTAAAATAATGCTGTCATTAGTTCGTAACACATGAACACTTTATATAACATGAGTTAATGATCTATTCCATCATAGGATTTTCATTGAATTGCTAAATATGTTTTTGAGGCATAGCAAATTTTAGTTGCAGACTAGCTACTGTAATTTAGACTTACTACCATGTATTTGAAATCTTGCAGTATAAATGTTTCTATGCCTCCCCTCCCTTCCTTTTTTTTTTTTTTAAGGAAAATATCTTTAGGGAATTTCCTGATGACTAGTGGTTAGGACTCTGTGCTTTCACTGCTGGGCCCCGATTCAACCCTTGAACAGGAAACTGAGATCCCACACTCCATGTGACATGGCCAAAATATCTTTAGAATTCAAGATTATCTATGAGAGGAATTCTAAATTAGAAAATGAGAAGGATCTCAAAATTGTCATGAAAATAGAGGTATTGAACTGGTTGTTAAGTTTTTGATACCACCATAGTAGGCAGATACCATAACTCTACATTATTACCTTTAAGAAAACTGTTGGGTCCCATGTTATGGCTGTGGGTCACAAGGTTCAGGTTGAAAGTTGAGCCTTTTTTGGAGTTTAAGATGTTCTCATTCATTATATAGCTAATACCTTTTATTTTTAAATAATAATAGTTTATATAGATACATGTATAGGAAATTTAGAGTTTTAATGATCAGGCCTGGGAAGTGGTAAAAACAAAATTAAGTCATTTGCATTAAAGGGCCCTTTATCATGGAAAATTTAAGTAGTGTTGTATAATCTTAATGAGTCATTAGGATTAGCTTTTCATGAAAGTGTTTGCTTCTGGCTAGCAAAATATTATTGTGATTACTCAAGTATTTGTAACCAAGATTTACAAATACTCAGAAGAAGAGATGGAACCAGTAAGTAATCATCTAGCTCTCTGTACATGTGAATAACTTTTTGGATAAAAATATAGAAATATAATTTTTTCAAGATAAAAATGTTATTTCATTAATTCTAGTTGGGATATTTAAGAAAATGTTTACTGTTTTATTCTAATGGTCTTTCAGCAACTTAGATTTTTGTAAAAATATAGGTTTTACTGAAACATGCATAACATAGCAAATATTGACTTTCTTTAACTAGCATACCTTTTGAGACTGGGTATGTGATGTGCTTATTTTAAAAAGTTTTTCAACCATTGTAAATAAACATTATTAGAAATTATTTACTCTTATCAATATAGTTCAGGATTTATAAACATTAAGATTTTAATATTGCTTATTATATTGTTTTCATGGAAATCTTGTAGTTTTGCTTCTATCATTGATATCACAAAGCAGTGAAACTATTTGAAAAGCTTTCTGTGCATAGTCAGTAAAGCCATATTCTTAACTTTTCTTTCAGTAACACTACATTTTAAATGGCTTTTTATTTTGATAAGTTTGTACACTTAATGTGCAAACACATCAGAAATTCTAACAATAGTTTGGCTATTTTATTTACCAAATGTAATTTAAGTAGATACTTAGGAAGTTGTTAAGAGACAACTAAACACTTAATTATTACTTGAGGTGGGAGCAGAGATTTTTTCTTAGAGCAGTCTATCATCACTATAAGTGACACTTTTATTTTATTTAAGAAAGTATGTGTTCTGGGTGATTTTCTTCAACGTATGCTTATTTTAAACAAGTTAATGTGTATATTTAATTTTTTTCATTTTAAGGACTTTATAGCCTAAAATTATCAAATTAACAGATGAATATTCCTATTACTTGAAATCTGCTTTTAGTAATAGTAGAATCAATAACACCATTTTAAAAACCTTTCAGGATATATCCTGGCTTTGGTACACAATTCTTACTTAATCACCCATCTGCTTATGAAAACTGCTCTTTCAATTTAGTCAACAAACACTTATTGAGTGCTTTCCCACGTGCCAGGAATAGTGATCAACTGGGATTCCTTCTTGAAGGAGGAGCAGGAATTTGGGGAGGGCATCTCAGGCAGGCAAAGTGGCAAAGCTGGAGTACAGGGTATGGTAACAACATGGCCTCTTATTGGAGCACTGGATAGATTATCCCTATTTGATGATTATAAACCATCTTTCTAAATGACATTTTTCAAACAATTTAAAAATGGTAATGCAAAATCAGGTATATAAATAGTATATACGTAAAAATCATTGATTTCCACCATTACCCCTCATAATACCCCCAAAGACTTTGATTTGGGTTTTCAAACATTTTTTAAATAGATGGGAATACTTAAGAATTACTTTGGTGTATGCATGTGAATCCACTCCAGTATTCTTGCCTGGAGAATTCCATGGACAGAGAAACCTGGCGGGCTACAGTCCGTGGGGTCTCAAAGAGTCAGATCTGACAGAGTGACTAACACACACACATGCATGCCAAAGATAGATAAAGACTTACTTAAGCATATGGATTTGGGAATCATATGAATGAAGAATTCAGGGGTAGCCCCCCAAAAAAGCCATAAAAATAGAGATACTGCAGAAAACAAAAGGAAAAAAGAAGGGCAAGAACTTATGAATTTCCCTTTCAGTGTTAATCCTTTTCTCAGCTATAGTGAGATTAAGGGTAGTCAGAATCTGTGGGTTAATGGGTCCCCAACAACTGAATCTTTCTTGTTGCCTGCTCAGTCCCTTCTACTCCAGCTCCCATCTTAGCCTCATAACCCCTTTCATCTGACTCCCCGGTTATAAAAGGTGCTACATAAACATGAGGAACCACTACCATTCTGGCTTTCCATTCTCCTTCCAACCAGTCCACTACCTTTCTTGCTCTTTTCTCCTTTGTTTCCTTACCTATTGTTTCCTGTCTTATCAGCTTACCATATCCTCTTATTGCTGACTCACCCAAAACAAACAAAAGAACAAACAAGCATTTAGTACCCCTGTTTTGCTTTGAAAATGTTCAAGATTGTAATAGTACTTCCCTTCACATTATTTATGCCATCATGGCCTGAGGAATTCTCTGTGCATATATACACACCTGTGTGTGAGTGTGTGCCTGCACACCAAGTGTGTTTTTCTACTTGTTTGTATTGTGAAGGAGATAGGTATTATAGTAATCCAAGGCATAGTCATAGTTACAATAATCCATGTAAATTCTTTGTGGGAATTAAGGTCCACACAGTTCTATTAAGGAAATTGATTTGTGAGAAGGTGCTTATAAAAGATCAAACAATGACTTTCAAAAGTAACTATCTTTGAGAAATGTCTTGGATTTTCCATTTTGATTTTAGCAAGGTTACATATGTGAGTATCTCATAAGAAATGTTTAACATATTTGATATTCAATTTCCTGAAACAAATAAAGAGGAAACATACACATAAGTATGTATAGCCATTCATGTGAACAGCTCTATTTCCTGTAATGAGTAGCCCTGAATGTATCAAGAATTTTGTTCTGTTGTCCAGAACAACACAAAACTTTTTGTGTATTTAAAGGGTTTAATAATCCTACTTGGTTGCCATCCAAGTACCTTTACTGATTGGTAGAACATAAGCAGAGCACCCAATTGGGCATTTTTTACAGTCTTGTCTGTGCTACAGGGATAACATGGATCTCCTAGGTTAGTCTGAAGGGACATAGTCAAGATTACACAGTGCCTGCTCACACAAATGATGGTTAGTGCTATTATTCTTTAGTTGTAACTACCACAGGATTAACCAAAACTTGCAAGAAAAAGGTAGGTTAATTCTTAGGGAATATTGGGAGAATATGGAGAAAGAGGTCAGATACATGACATATTAGTCAATTCATTTCGCAAAGTGGTGGTACTGGAGACAAACTGTTGCAGTCAATAAGCAAATTAAACTTTCATATAGAGTTATTTAGAAACATTTACAGTGAGAAAAAATTAGATTCTTGGCTGTATATTTCACTTTTCTCTCACACTATGACTGGCTTAATTTTTACTTACCTTTTTCTCCCTGATCATTCTTTTTTTTTTTTTTGACCACATGGCATGTGGGATCTTAGTTCCCTGACCAGAAATCAAACCTGCATCCCCCTGCTTGGAAAGTGCAGAGTCTTAACCACTGGACCACCAGGGAAATGCCTCTCTCATCATTCTTAAATGATGTCTGGAATTAAGATTTTTGAAGTAGTCTTTCTGCACACTTTTGTATTTTTGGTGTTTCTTTCCCACGTCTGTCTTTTGAGTATACATGTTATTGGAGGAATGAATGATTATTTTGTAGTTCTTATTTCTTTTGAATACATTGAGACATTTGTAGAATGTGATTCACTTCATATGGAAGCAAACATCTTCTGGAACAGTCTCATTGACAAGGAAAGACAGTAAGGATTCTAGCGAAGGAGTCCTAGACTAGGAGTTGGGATTTGGTTTCTGGTTCCAGTTCTGCTATTAGCCAATAGTGTGACAAGTTAACTTCTCTGAGTTTCAGTTTTATCATCTATACAATGAGTGTCCTGAGCAAGATGATTTGTAAAAGTTCTACAAATCTCTTTCTACTTTGGAAACCAGGGATTCCGTGTTGTGAGATCTGGCCAAGAATGACTCGTTTTGTGGCCTTGGCCAAGTCCCAGCATTGTCCTTTTGTTTATTACATCTCTGAAATATGCATTTCACAGGTATTTTTAAATGATTAATGTTCATACAATGCTTTGAAGAGCCTTTGTGTATGCTGTCTTTCTATTCCGTTTATGCAGTTGTCCATAATAGAAAACAAGTGTTCTATAAATGAAAGCAGTGTTTCCTGTGATGTGAACGAGGGCTTTTGACATTTCCCAGTCTAAATATTAAAGTAGTGGTACCACTACTGCATAAAATTATATTTCAAATATATGTTTAATCATTTTCTTTCTTTTATTCTGTAGGCGAAAACATTTTTAGTTCCGGAATGTAATGGTAATTACACTCCATAGCTGCTACTAGACTCGTTGTCAGGGTAGTAAAATCTGATTAATTTGGACTCTGCTAATTTGTAGTTGAGGTGATTTTACCTGGCTGAACTTTATTTCTAAATGACGTATGAGAAATGGTGGTGTTAAGCATTTTAATAGGGTAAAGTATATTTCAGGGACTATATTTCTACTTAAAGGAATTATTTTTAAGCCTTTGGCATATTAGTTGTTTGTTCGTGAGAGATAATTATAAATGACTTCCAGCAATTTATTAAAGCAAACAAAAATTGAGTATAAATAAATTCTCATCATCAAATACAATGCTTTTAGGGTTTGGGATCTTTAAGAATGCTGAGGGTAGGTGGAGGAAAGCAGTCTTACTTTCTTTTCACTTTGAACAAATATTACAAGTGTTGGAGTGCTATAAAAACAGGTTTTAAATATTAAGTATAAGAGAAATCTAGACTGAAAATTGACATAGGTGATTTGGTGGTATTGGTTGGTTTCTTTGGAGCTAAATGAGATTAGACCAATATGTTGGTTTTTGAATCAGCTGATTGTTCATAGTACAATAATAACTTGAGAACTTTGCAATAAAGTGATCTTCGCCTGTGTGGGGAGGTTACCCTCTTGGAAATTTGGAAAACTCTATATTCACCCTATTTTCCCCTTATAAATATTTAAGTAGTCTTTATAGATACATTTGGGGGTCTTTGTTCTCAGAAGGAGAAGTTACATTTGCAATTACAACTTTGTAATATTTTCATAAGCTGGAAAGTGATTGCATTTCCTCTCTAAAATCTAAATCGCCTCCATACAGCTAATTTGTAATTGTTTTATTTTTTATATTTTTTAATGTTTGAAAATGCTCCAGGATTTTGGAATGAGACATTCTAAACTTGCTTGATGAGTACGTGTATGTGTGTGTGTGTATGTGTGTGCGTGCGTGCACATGTGTTATGTGATTTTCTTTTGGGTGTTTCCAACAAATTACCACTGCCAGTTGAACCTGGAACCTTTTTGCTTCTTAACTGTTAAGAATTATTACACAAATCCTAGTATAATATATTGACTATAGTTTTTAGTAGTAGTGGCACTTTTAAAAAACTTTTAAAATATATTTTGGTCACTAAGATATTGACAAATACTCCTTTCTCTGATTTTTTTGAAGATTTCTGTGAGACAGTTTTGTGTGGGGGTACTAAAGAACTGGAAATATCATTTAACCCTTTAAGTTGCTTGACTGAGTTTTTGTTCAATGTTTGTGTTTGGTAGATTGAATAAAAATTATTTGTGAGCTAGTGACAGCTGAAACCTATTTAGTATTTAATAAAGTGTATGCAATACTGGTCAATTCTTCAAAATAAGCTTTCTCGCCATAGCTGTGTATCTGTGAATGTATATACTGCATATACATATATGTTGGATTTCATCGGAAAATATACTTTTGAATATTAATGTGTATCTATAAGGTACTTGTGATTACCTTAGGTGATTTCATGCTTTATTTCTGGTATATTAATTTACATATTTTGAAATTTTTGAAAGTAGTGTCTTTCTTGTATAATGAGAAAGATTCTTAGGGGACTGAATCTCAGTCTTTCCAAAACTAGGAATAATTTGGAAAGACCGTATAAAAGCCAGCTACTTAAATTGGAAGTGTAAGCTTATTGTTTGAATGTTAACTTGAAAGTAAATATGAGCTTTTTGTCACTGCAGTGAGTTTTAAAAAGGTAGTGGCTTTCATGTCAATGGCAGTCTGCCTTTATTAAGGTTGCATTGATGAAGATGGATAATTCGGTTTTTAGGTAGAAATGGGAGGGTGCTCTGAGGGTAGATATTTAATGATGGCGACTTGCCTACATCAGAAGTAAAAATCTTCATCCTGAAAATAAAGAGTTCAGCATAATACCTCTTTATCCTATTTTCACTTCTTTGAACTCTGTAGAGAATGTGTGAGCTTGGTGCTTTAAACAGAAACTTGAAACACCCAGTCGCTCTCTGGGCATTTAGAATGCTATTTTCTGGCAGTATTTTAAAACAATATAGATGAAGCCTCTGCTGTTACTTTCCTGAAATACGTCAAGCTGCCTTTGACAGCAGCTTTAATTTTTTAACCTCCTTGTCAATCACTAACCCCTCGAGGTTACCGGACCCTGCCGCTGAGCTTTGGAATAGTCCCTGCTGGACACCTGCTTGGTGTCTCTCCTCTGGGCAATTTGTGAGCTGTTTGGGGGCGGGGGAGTCGTGAAGGGGGGTGAAGGGGAGGGAAAGGGGGAGAAAAGAAGGGGAGGGCAGCACTGAATTAGATTGTTGATAGCGTCCCTCCGAGGACTGCTATTAAGAGCATGCTATTCTGTACTTCTCTGCTGCAGAAGACAGAGTGGTATTCGTGTTAGCACACAGCATGTTTTAAATGTATGAGATTTTTGCTCATCCCGGCTTGGAATTCAGAATAGGGAAAAGAGAGCAACTTGCATGTGAAGCTACTGGAAGAGCGTGCAGAGTTTTGCAGCAGTTGATATTTGTTCTTACATTTTTTCCTTCTTCAAACTGGAAAACTGAGAGACTGGCATTTTTTAAACGAGCTCTTCCCATAATGGCATTCTTGTATTGTGTGGCCAGAGCTTGCAGAGGAGGAAAGCAGGCTGCCGAATTTAGTCACTGATCTCTGTTAGCTGTGGCCTAAGGCTATGCTGAGGTTTATATCCCATTTGTATTGTTGCAGCTCAAAAGAAGAATGTTCAGAGGATGACAAGTGTATTCTGAGTAGGTATGTTGTTTCATTTTCGTATGAAGCCCGTCTATTTTCTTTTTCCTGCTACTATTGGTCAGAAATCAGGTTAATAGGTGCAGAATATAGTGCCGTGCTGCAGTATCCCTATTAAGGTGGAACAATGGTCATGCAAGCTGAAAATAATACCAAAAAAAAAAAAAAAGACAAACCCTAGCTGCTTTTATTACATAAAGCTGCATTGTGTGGTATGCACAGTGCAGTCTTTTTTTTTTTTTAATATATATATATACTGCAGTCAACGCTTTCCTAACGAGGTGGCACTATTGTGGAGTTTGAACGGTAGAATCATCATATGGCTTTAGGCGACAGGAGGATTTAAAGGAGGTGCCTTGCAGCCCTATTTTACAGATTGGAAGCATCGGTTTCAGGGCACTGGCAGGATCCTTGGCTTGTTCTCCGCGGCAGCCACTGCTGTGTCAGTACAGTGTGGAATGGAAGTCCTAGTTGGTAGTCTGTTATGGAAACGCTGTTTACTGTTATTGTAGTACCGTGGTGACAACATGCCATTGAAATGGAAAACGAGCTCTCCTGCTATCTGGAAATTCCCAGTTCCTGTGCTTAAAACATCCAGGTCAACTCCACTTTCTCCAGCATACATGTAAGTGAGAGAAAATAGGATATTAAAGCGGGATTTCATTCATAAATCAACCTTGTGGCAAAAGGGGCTAAACATCCCAAACAGCAACATCCAAAACCCCACAAAATGAAAAGTCTTGACCTTGCTGACATTTAACTATATTGGCATGTCCACATTTTACCATTGTTTTGTTTTTTCTGGGAGTTTATGTTTATTTTCATTTAAAGTGCTTCATGGTAATGTAATTACTAAGATGAGAGTCTAAAGGTATAGCTAAGAAAATGCATAAGGATAAACTTTTACATTGGATTTTTTGAATTTTGGTTTATCTGTAATACTTAAGATGACTTCTTTTGTGTAATGGCACAAAAACTGCTGATGATTGATGGTGTTGTATTAAATATGGAAATGCTTTCTATAATTTTTTGATGAATTTGAAACTCAGAATTAACAGAAAAATGAGACTTTTAATCAGGACTTTTATATTTGAGTTTTGTATGAATATTAATAAGTTTGATGTTTTATCTTTCTCAAT
>SJYQ01010917.1:49035-63142 GCA_006410935.1 Redunca redunca
TCTTGATTTCAATGATCTTGGCTTCTCTAATGCCTTTTTGTTTTCATAGAGTTTTGCTACTTTAATGCCATCTCCTAATTAGGAAATATCTCACTAGGATTCGTAGAACAAAGAAGTATGACAGATGAGATAAACTTTTGAATTGGATGGTGGTATAGGAAAAAGATAGCTCTACTTTGTGGTACAGTCAAGGGATGAAATTACGGGAAAATACTGGGGCAATAATCTTTACTTAACTGATATGATACTGGTATTAACCTCTTATTTCCTATTTCTTTTGAAGTATTATTCTAGTTTCATTGGCCACCCACCTTTTTCCCCCTGGTGGTTAGCTGCCATTGACAGCGCTGTAGCTATTGCACACTGGGCTAAAATCAAGGTGATGGCAGCACTGTGTTTGCTTCTGATTCTCTAGGGGAGCATGCATTCCTGCTCATTTGGATCACTGACAGAATTCAGTTCTTTGCAGCTGTAGGACCACCAAGGTCCCCATCTTTTTGCTGGCTGTAATCCAATAGTTGATCTCAGCTTCTAGGGGCCGCCAGCATTCCTTGGCTTCTGGCTCCCTTCCTCTGTCTTCACTGCCAGCAATGGCAAGAGTCTTTTTCACATCTATCTCTCTCTGACCTCCCCTCTTCTGCCTTTCTCTTCCACTTTTAAGGACACATGTGATTAGATTGGAAGATGCAGGGACTCAATTGAGATTTTGGTTTAAAAGCTTTAAATAGTGCAGGGGATTTGTTTGTTTGTTTTGGCCAGGCAGCTTGCTCAGTATGTGAGCTCTTAGTTCCCCAACCAGGGAATCAAGCCTAGAGGAATGGAGTCTTAACCACCAGGCTACCAAGTCCCATGAATATGGTATTTTAGAACAATAAAATTTTGAAAATGAAACATTACAAGAATGAGTGGCGAGCTCATCTGTTGGTGGCAACTGGGCTAAACTAGTGCCTTGGCCATCACAGTGTCCTTCCTTTCTCCCTCCCCCTCCTTCTTTCCCACTAAGATATTCCCCACTAAGTCTTTCACTAAGGATATTTCTACAAATTCTAAATGACCTTTGCTCATTTACAACTTGCCCTGTAACATCTTCTATTTTCACTCTTTGGTTTTGTTTGTTTAGTTGGTTTTAAAAATATAGTGCTTTTCACTGACCCATGAGATCAGAACATGGCAACTTAAAAAGAGCCTAAGTATCTTATTCAGGATTCTTTGAATCCAAGAGCTGGGAGGAACCTTAGAAATCATTCTTTGTCATACCATGTACCTAGAAAGAGAATGTGATGTTTAAGTCTGGTCAGTTTTCCGCCATCTGCATACATTTGTATTTGATGATTTAACCCAGTCTTAGGTAATATTTCCTTTTTATTACTTCATCCTGTTTCATCAATTGTATTACAAATTAATGTCAAAAAGCAGTTTACTACAAAAACCTCAACTAGATTTCTCTTTATAGATGTGATTATCCTAGAGATTTTTCTCTTGTATTGCATTGAACCATTTTCCTTATTAACTCACATTTTGACTTAGTTTTAGTTTGGGTGGACCTAAACTCCAGTACTTTGGCCACCTCATGCGAAGAGTTGACTCACTGGAAAAGACTCTGATGCTGGGAGGGATTGGGGGCAGGAGGAAAAGGGGATGACAGAGGATGAGACGTCTAATTGGCATCACCGACTCAATGGACGTGAACTCCAGGAGTTGGTGATGGACAGGGAGGCCTGGCGTGCTGCGATTCATGGGGTCGCAAAGAGTTGGACATGACTGAGCAACTGAACTGAACTGAACAGAATATTTGAGGGACTCCCCTGGTGGTCCAGTGGCTAAAACTCGATGCTCCCTATGCAGGGGGGCCAGGTTTGATCCCTGTTCAGGGAACTAGATCCCACATGCTGCAACAAAGATCAGAGATCCCAACAAAGATCAAAGATCCTGCATGCTGCAACTAAGTCCTCACATAGGAATGTAAATAAATATTAAAAAAATAATAACATTCTTTAAAAGCTTTGAAATACAGTTTTGAAGAGTATTTGGATAGTCTAGGTTGTAAGTAGATTATCCAGTAGACAATTCCTTAGCATCACCAAATTAAAGTCATTTTATTCATTATGAGTATTTTCCCTCAAAGGATTGTATGTGTGCAATCATTTCTGAATGATTCACAGCTAAACAAAGGTTCATGGAACTGGAACCAAAATTTTCATCTTAAGTAGACCAGTGACCTGGCTCATTAGCATATCTTTCGTAGGCATATTGCTGAAGTATATAGATATAATTAGAGACTTTTTTTCAAATGATGTGATCTTCCATCAATCATCATACGTTTGGCTTTCTTTCCTGTAATTATAATTACAGATTATATTTTTGCATAGTGGATATTATTTGATTGCTGATCCAGCCTTGCAGACAGCCTGATCTGGGATGGCTAATCCTTTCAAATAAAATAACAGTAAGGAAATTCGATGTTATTTACTTTTTTTTAATTTGGTGTTTATATGCTAAATATGAACTGATATGCTTCTGTACCAGGGAGCAAGTATGTAATTAGTTTTGTTACTGTAGCTTATATAAATTATGAAATCTGGGATTTGTTAGTAGATAATATTGATAATTTATTATTATTTTTATAACATTTAGTCCTTTGCAAAGTAATTATCTCTTTTACTGTAATCTCTTTGCAAGCAAGTATCCCACCTGCTTTTTTATACCTATCTCCTAGTGCAGGGCCTGGCACATAGCAGGTGTTCAAATGTTGAGTTGGTGAATGAATTTAGAGCGAGTAATTTTTAGGTCTGTAGCCTTGTGCAAATTATTTCACTTAAAAGTGTGTTGCATATCTTCATTTCATATATAGAGGAATCTAATATATTACAGTCTTATTAGATAATTTACAGCTATCTTTCCTATGAAAAGAGCTAATCCAAAATCCTGATTCTGCTCCTTGCTTACTGATGAATACCATGATGCTGGCACAGACTGAAAGTAATTTTAGCAGAAGCAATTTACCAGTGACCAGAATATTTTAGTCATGGTTCATCAAATTGTAATCTGATAAAGAAAGTAAGATTATGATCTCTTCCAAGGCAGCAAGGTTAAGATTTATTTGGCTTATTTTCACACGTCCTTTACCATGATGGGGAAAAGTATTTTAGACAAATTTATGTTTTAAAACTAGTATGGTTGCACCTAAATGATAATGTGTTTTCTGTGTATAATTTGAAAACAGAAAGGTTGACTAAGATAAAAAGAAATCTGACTAGATTTTAGGAGAAATAAATTTAAGATCAGTACTCAAAAAATCATGAACATTTACTTATGTTCTGAATTGTTTATACTTAAAGAGGCTAGACCAAATGTAAAGCTTTAACAGATGATAATTTTTTTTTTTTTGTCTGTTTTCCGCGGCTCGTAGGGTCTTAGTTCCTCTNCAGAATGTACAACTAGTTAAAGAGGGCTAGTCCAAAAAGCCTGGAATCCAAGAGTGTAAGATTTGACTTTTGTTCAGCAAGCAGAGAAGAGTCATTGAATACTTTTGAGCAAGGAAGTGACTTTCAGAGCTATAAATACAGCTGCAGTATGTGAAGAAGCTGTACTGTAACAAATATGTTAATGACCAAATCCAGGGAAGAAGTACTAGATACCCAAAGTGTGGCAGGGACAGTGAGGGTGGAGAGGTGGTGAAAGATAGATGCGTACTAGAGAGACACTTAGTAGTACTTTGTTAGTTGCCTGGACATAGGAGATGGGAGAGAACCAGGAGTCAAAGATGACTGAAATATTTTGATGATAACACTTTTCTTTTAGAATCCATAATATCCTATCTATGTCTCTCTTGAATGCATGACATCTAGATACATTTGAGATTCCTAAACTTTCTTCTGACTAAGCTTCCAGGAATGATCAAGAACTATGTAGTCAAATTTTTCCATTGCGAGTATGGAACTTATGTACACCTGTGGTGGATTCATGTTGATGTATGGCAAAAACAATACAGTATTGTAAAGTAAAAAAATAAAATAATAATAATAAAAAATAAATAAGCCAATTTTCTCCTTAAAGCATGATCTATAAAAATACTGGATTTTGAACATTTAAAAATGACATTGCTTCAAGAAATAGCTTGTTATAGACGGGGTGATTTGAGGGGGAATAGCATTTAGGCCAACATTTTCCAACTAGCTGAACAAACTTGACACCTTGATCCTGTTCTCTTCGTCTACTTGGTGACTCTTCTTCACCTCCTTCTCACCTGCAATTTGAGAGTCAGAAATTATAAATTGGGGTGTGAAAATTAGTTTAAAGGACAGTATGGAAGGAAGGAAAGGAAGGGAATGCTTCTCTCTTGCTTAATATCCTTAAGTTATATATGTCACAAACAGTTTGAGGCAGTACTTCATTACAGCTTCACAATTCATAGACTGCTTCAGCAAGACACATACACACACAGTCTGAAAATGCTCCAGTTAACTTCTATTTCAGAATTCCCACTTAGTTGACTGGGAAATGTGAGTGTTGGATGCCTACGGTCATACTGTTTAAATGATATGGTCTGCCTTGACCCTTTTTGAGTTCTAACCAAAAACACAAACTCTTTAAGCCAGAGAATATTATGTTCCTAAAAAGAAACACCTTACCCCCAAAGTGGCAAACTCCTCAATGAATTATAATTTGCATCTACTCTCTTAAAAAAATAACCAGTCTGCCTTCCAGGAAGTCATTACCAGTTTTATCAAGAATACTTAATATTTGGGGTAAACAAATATAGTCATGGTACATAAATACTTTATTCAAAAGACTCCTTCCTGCATAGTGGACAAAATCTTATGAAAGTATTTTTATAGAGCAATTTTTGTTACTCACATTAATAGAGCTATCTGGAGTTAGATCATGAAATTGCATTGTGATGTTGAATGCAACTGACCAATACAGTGATCTTAGTTAAATAGTTTTCTAGGACTGTAGTCAAGTGGAGGTTCTGGATGGCATTTCAGGAGAAAAATCAGAAGCCGTTTCTGTGTTTCTTCTCTTAGACTATGCTTGAATGTGTAGATAGGTGAGTGGGCTGTGACAGTAAGGTTTCTTTCATCTTCTAACAACCTAAGAACTTAAGGTCAGGAATAACCAGTTATATTTCTTTATGGTAAGCATTGTACAAGATGGATAACAAAGTCTTATAGCAAAGTTTCATTTAAAAAGCCTTAATAATGAGACTTCCCTGGTAGTCCAGTAGTTAAGACTTTGCTTCCAATACAAAGGGGATGTATTCCATCCCTGTTTGAGAAACTATGATTCCACATGCTGCAGGGCTCGACCATAAAAGAAACAAACAAAAACGGGGACTCCCCTGGTGGTCCAGTGGCTAGGACTGCACTCCCAATGAAGGGGACCCGGGTCCAATGCCTGGTCAGGGAACTAGGTCCCTCCCACATGCCATAACTAAGACCTGGGGCAGCCAAATAAATATTCTAAAAAGAAACAAGAACAAAACAAAAGAAACACTTTAATGGTGAGGCAAATATGTACAAAATGGAAAATAATTCCATTATGAAAAATTGTACTAAAATTAGACTTTTTGCTTCTCCATGCTTCATATCTGAGACAGGCTTGGGAGAACTATCCTTAGTGTGATTCCCAGACTCTTGGAGTTAAGACTTTATCTTCTGATTTCTCTTTTTGTATTACCTTCTTTTCTCTTAAAAATATTGGCTGTCATAATAAAACATTGATTTGATGAAATCATATTAAACATATTTAAATGATTGGTTTGATATATTCATTGAAATAATTAGGGTTGCCTCTAGGTCATTGCAAAATCAAGAATGAGATTTGTTACGTTTATTAGAGTCTTTGAAGATAGAATCAGTGGGACTCATAGGGCTGCCAATTGTAATTCTTAAAACATGGAGTGCAATTGGCTATTACTTTTAAGTTGGAAAGTTTACTCCTTGTTATTATTATCCTGTTTCCTTTTAAAAGAGAAATAAACATTCCCTTAAGACATGGTCATGAATTATTGACTTCATGAAGCTGAATATAACTAGGAAATTCAGAAAAGACAGAAATGGATTGGATTTTTACCACTTGATTAATGATTCCTCCTATTCCCAGAGAGATTTGTCTCAGTGATTTCTAATTGGTTTTGAGCTTGTGGAATCTGCCTTTATAATAAACTCTAAAATTGGATAACTTGGATGTTTGAATATTTCATAAACTGAAATTTTAGGCAGGTAAAAGCCCAAGTCTTTAATAATACGGTTTTCCCTTGAAAGGCACCATAGCACCATAGTCAAATTTCAAAGTTAGTGAGTTACAGATAATAGGAGTAAAATGACACCTTGGTTAATAAATCCTCTGGGAGCAAAAAGCTCCTTTATAGAAAGGTGGCTGGGGTGTCAGAGTTCCCGTTCCAGTTTCTTCATTTGGGGATTGAAGAAGGAGAAGGCATGCTCCTGGCCTCAGGTATAGCTCAACTTCTTCATAGCTGGGCTGGTGATGGCTGTAGTGGGGTAGGGAGCATCCTTTTAGAAGGGTTATAATTCTTTCTTCTGGGTGCTGGGAAGGAAACTATTGACTGTGATGGGAGTCTATGCTGTTCACCCAAACTATATGTCCATGTTGCTGTCTGCCTCCCAACCAGTACCACTTGTGTACTCTCTCACCTTATATGGCATCTTAAGGCAGGGGAGTTTTGACTGAGACTTAACTTTTTAGGTAGTAGATACAGAATCAGCATTTAGAATTCATTTATTAAAAAGTAGTGTGGTTGATTTACAATGTTATATTAGTTTCAAGTAGAACTCATTCTTTTGCTGATTCTTTTTGTTTCTACTTCTGTCTGTCTATCCATCTATCTACCATCTATCTATTTAACTACCCATTGGGGCTTCCCTGATGGCTCAACTGGTAAAGAATCCGCCTGCAATGTGGGAGACCTGGGTTCGATCCCTGGGTTGAGAAGAGCCCCTGGAGGAGGGAACGGCTACCCACTCCAGTATTCTGGCCTGGAGAGTTCCATGGATTGTATAGTCCATGGGGTTGCAAAGAGTCAGACATGACTTAGTGACTTTCACTTTCTATCTATAACTTTCATCCAAATATGATGAGAAATTTATATAAACCAAGCTTCCAAACAGTAGAATTTTCTAGTCTAGGTGCATGAGACTTGATGTAGTTTAATTGATATATGGATTTTAAAAGATGAAGGAAGACTAAAGTTTTGAAATATAGATAGAGGGAGCAAACATTAAATTGACAGTGCCCTGGTAGCTCAGATGGTAAAGTGTCTGCCTATAATGCGGGAGACCCAGGTTCGATCCCTGGGTCGGGAAGATACCCTGGAGAAGGAAATGGCAACCCACTCCAGTATTCATGCCTGGAAAATCCCATGGACTGAGGAGCCTGGTGGGCTACAGCCCATGGGGTCTCAAAGAGTCAGACACGACTGCGCGACTTCACTTCACTTCAAGGACAGGAGTGAGATATTCAATGCAAATGCTTTATGGTTTGGATAATTAACTTTCATCAAGTTAAAGTAGAATATCATTTGTCATCCCATTTGTTTAGCCCAATTCCCTCATCTGTGTCATAGTGCTATTTCTGTGATGGCTATTGGATGGCTTTGGAATTCAGAATCTGTTCTTTCAGATGTTCGTATCAGTAATGTTGAGTTCTCCCTAAATTTGATCTGAGTTATATCTTTGGATATGTTCCCTCCCAACCCCAGATGTGTTGGGAGAATGGCATGGAGAGGTTTTTAACATTGGTATGGTTGTTATGGAGGTAGTGGTAAAAGTGGGTAATTTTAGCCTGAACTAATTCAGCCAACAAATTGGTTCCCTGTAACAGAATGATCCTTATGTCTATAAATTAAACATTGGAATGTCCATCTTGAGGCTTCATGGCCTATACTATCTGCTCTTTGTTTTTTAGGCTTGGTGTGGTGGGAACAATGTGGGCTGTGGAATCAGATTCAAGTTCAAATCAGTTACCAGATTCATCTTGAGGCCTTAAACTTACTGAGCTTCAGTTTCCTGTCTTTAAAATGGGATTGTTACGAGGATTAAGCAGCACAGAGAACATGTCTGGCACACTGCCTAGTACACAGCAGGTGCTGGGTAGATGATCTTATTCCTATGTTAAAACTGACATCAGTTATTTATTAATGTGATTTTATTTTAAATGTGACATACATTTGCATATAAAGAAACTTCTTTACTTTGGAACATCACTTTAGAGTCTGACGCTATCACCTTGAACTTTTTCTCCTCTTTTGTGGGCTCTTGTATTGCTACAGCAGAAAAGAAAGCCTTGGAAAGTTTAGCAGCTATTTTATATCATCTGTGCTAAAGATTTCCATTAGCAGATTTATTGCAACCTGACAATAATGTACTTATGTCATTAAAAAATACAAATAATGAAAGCTTTATCTTTCTTGGCTTCTTTGAGGCAGGCATCTTCTTAAGATACATTCTCCATAGTTTCTGAAATAGTGATTACACTTTCTTAAGAGGATGTTGATAAATTCCTTGTGCAGTNTTAGTTGGGATATATCTTTAAATATTTTAGGTTTTAAAGGTTTTTCTTTTACAGAAAATACCAGGTTTATTATATGTACATTGACTTCATGAATTGGAAAATTTCTGATTTTTAAAAATACTTTCTTTTTTTTCTTAATGTCATTGAGTGTGTGTGTGTATGCATATGATTCAGGTTTTGATGGGGTGGTGAAGGAGAGTTCTAAATTTTTGAGGTAGGAAGCTTATTAATATCTTTAGAATTCAATGCAGAATGCATATTTCAAATCGATAGAAAAATCAATGGGAAATGACTAATACCGTCTTAAGTTTTTAATTTATTTCTCATGGGGGAAGGAAATACCTTGACGGATTTAGCACTCAAATTCAAATGAGTGTGAGAACAGGTGGCTGAATTTTTCCCCCACCTGCCAATGCAACTTTATCACAAGAAATGTTTCATTTAGCAAATGCTGCTGCTAGCAGACACTTCTCTGTTTCAGAGCAGAAAAAACAAATGGCGGGGGAGTTCTTCTTTGAAGAAAGCCTTTTTCTTGATTTTCTTTTTAAATTGTGAGTGTGAGAAATATGTATTTTATTTTTCTGGGGGACGGGTGGTGGAAAGCATGAGTCAGTGCCTTGATTAACCAACCTGACTTGTTGTGTTGTTATACCATTCATGACTTTTATTTTTGTTTTGTTATTGTTCCTATACTTGCACCCCAACCCAATGGCACTGACTTTCAATTATAATGATATTATTACTCTGGGAAATTGCAGTATTTGAATAGTACTTTTGACACCAACTCAGAAACCCCTGTTCTTTTGTTATAGTGCTATTACATTATTAGAATTACATACATTGTTAGGCTTAATCGCTTTGTAATGTAATAGTCACAAGCAAGAAGAAGTGCTGTGAAACTGATTGGGAACTAAAGAGAGAAAAGCATTGATATACTTCTGCCTTTCTAGTTTTTCTCTGATTCACTTATTTTTTTCCCTCAGAAATAAAAAGCAAATAAAGGAACAACTTGACACCTGTTCTGATGGTCTTACATATATCCTATCAGCATGTTTTATTGAAATTGATGAGTGTTCTAAGACTGTTTGAGGCTTTGGAGCCAAATGATGCAATTATGAGATACTCTTCCTGTCCCCATATGACATACCAACAAACCTGACTGCTATTGTGAATTCTAAGTATATGGTTCTTCACAGAACATCTACCAGACTATTAGCTCTACAGAGCTATTCATTGTCAAAAACATATTTGAACCAGATTGACAGACCACTCTTGCTCTAGCCCACCTACTAGTAATANCTAGTAATAAACACTCTTTCACTGACATGGTGTTCAGTGTAAAAAAAAAAGAATTTGTACATCTGATGAGTTTTAAATTTTCATTAAAAAATCCATTGAATAAACAGTGCCATGCAGATGTCAAGGGCTTAATACGTGTTTGCACTAGCAATTTTGAGAATATATCTTCTCTACTCTTTAAGTGTACAGGTTTGCTTTAATTTGCATATTCTGGAATACTAATGAGGCTGGAGTTGAGCATTTTCTATCTGTTAATTATTTGTACTTATATATTTATGAATTGTGTCCTTATATCATTTACACCTGTTTCCCTTGGGGTAATTTTTTAAAATATGGGCAGCTTTGAGACAGCATTACAATGTTAGTGTCACCCTGCCAACGTGTGACAATTGCTTAGATTGTCTATTTCCTTTGTCTTCAAATAAGAGAGCAAAAATGCAACAGTCTGTGTATGTTTGGTTTGACCACCTTTGTAATGCTTTTAATAAGATGATCAAACAGTGCTTCTTTCTCTACCTAATGCTCTTCAAAAAAGTAATTGTTCCCTTTGAGCAAGTACGGTTGGCTGATTCAAGCACACTTTGTAGAAGATTGCTTTTGTGCTCTGTGGCTGGTCATTGTTTAGGAAATAAGATGTGTCCAGTGGTGGTGGGGTGGACGGGAAAGGTGTAGTAGTAATGTATAGACGTTATAAAAACGAATCGCCAGTCTATGTCCGATGTAGGATGCAGGATGCTTGGGGCTGGTGCATGGAGAGGACCCAGAGAGATGTTATGGGGTGGGAGGTGGGAGGGGATTCATACTTGGGAATGCATGTACACTCGTGGTGAATTCATGTCAATGTTTGGCAAAACCAAAACAGTATTGTAAAGTAAACTAAAGTTAAAATAAAAATTAAAAAAAAAATTTTCACAAAATTAAAAAAAAAGATTGAATTTTTCAAAAGAAAATTGATGAACACAATCTTACCCATGAATAATTGAACAGTTTTGATGAAGTGGGACTATTTGGACTGAGTTAGCTTAACTCTAAATTGGCATGTAAAAGTGAATTCAAATACCAATTGTTTTCTTTCTCCCCAGATAACAGTTGTTTTAAGCAGAGTTAGGAATGATTCTTATATGAGTTTGCAAAGAACAAAAGCCTGTGTGCATGCTAAGTCGCTTCAGTTGTGTCTGACTCTTTGCGACCCTTTGGGCTATAGCCCTCTAGGCTCCTCTATCCATGGGAAGAGGCAAGAATACTGGAATGGGTTGCTACACCCTCCTCCAGGGGATCTTCTGGACCCAGGGATCAAACCAGCATCTCTTAAGTCTCTCTATGTCTCTGATGTCTCCTGCATTGGCAGGAAGGTTCTTTACCACTAGCGCCACCTAGGAAGCATAACTGTCTTATTAACTTCAAATGTTATCTGCTTATTTCCCATAAACAGTTGATTTTTCAGATTGATAGACTGGAGGAGAGCAGAGATATTCTATTATTAGATAGTCTTAGAAGAGATAGTGGTAATTAATAATTCTACTGTGTTTCTGACTGCTAGGATTACCTCATGGAGTTAACTCTCAGACTGAGAAGTTATTTAGAACATGAAATTTCTTTAGAAAAATTGTCCTGAGGAGGTTATGTCTCTCTATCAGGGTTTCTCAACCTTGGCATTCTTGAAATTTTTGCCTGAGTACAATTTTGATGTGGAGACCTTTCTTGTGTGATGTAGGATGTTTCATAGTGTCCCACTGGCTGAGAGGAGCAACCCCTGCCTCCACCTAGCGACCATGTAAAATGTGCCCAGACAAGGCCAAGCATGGGCGTGGGGTGATGGGAAGCAGAAATCCCCTTGATTCCCCTCCCTCCACTGAGGGCCACTAGTCCCTGTATTGCTTCTAACCAATATAACTTGAAAAAAATAAGATGAAAAAATGTTATTTGTTCTTGGAATTACTCAGATAATCATTCCTTTAAGGATAGTTTGATGTAATTGTGGCTTGGGGTTTGCAGAGAGGTTTCACCTCCTTGCAATGTTGAAGAACAATGTGCTTCACATCCAGTCAATAAACTTAATGAAAAGGAGATAGAAGAGAGTATTGAATCTGCTGAGGTTGACATGACATGTGGTGTTACTGATGCAGAAATAATAGGGAGCGTTGTAAATGTTAAAAAGTCAGAAGATGTTGATAAAAAGTCGTGAAGAAGATTTTAGTAAAGCCTTCTTTAGCTTTTGAAGTAATTAGTTAGAAAGCCAGACATATTATCTTGCCAAGAAAGGGCTGTATTTTCATATTCTGCCTTTCAATTTTAGGAGCAAGAGACCACTGACATGAAGCAAGTGGTTGTCTGCAGTTTATTCAAAAAAAAAACAATTTCCAGGATGTGTCACAGGGGCAGTGCGGTTTCAGCTTTACTCCTGTCCTGTTTACATCTGTGGTTCTATAAAATGATAATTTATGGTCCTTTAAAGCATTGCATGATAAATAAGTGTCTCTGGACTTACCCACAGAAATGATGATGTATTAAACCTCTCATGTGCCAGGTTCTATGTCGGGAATACAGAAACTAATGAAACATTCTGCTTGAATGTCCCATTAAAATAATCCTGGATGAATGGAATTTTTCTGGTTAGGGATATCAGTTACCATCATTCTATTTGCCACTTTTCCATTTGATTCTGTAATTATAAATGTCTGTCTGCAGAAGCTGGTTAAAAGTATCTGTGAGTATGTGTAGGCTATATATCATGTATATAATTTAATTCTTTTAAAAAGCTATTTCCAAAACTGGTGGAAAGCTATATTCATTTTTTATGCTTATTAAAATATTGTTCAAATTTTCCTCTTCTTTATTAAATATCCATGAGAATTGAATAAAACATGGTTATATATTATTAATTCATTTTTTGGTTATACTATGGCTCTAATATTGTTAAGAAGAAATGAAATCACCCTGAAGGCCAAGATTTTTGCTAATTATTGCAGGATTTAAAGCCATTTAGTTGATGTTGGAATTCAGAAAGCACAAACTTTATTAACAGTATAGTCTTAAAACTTTTTTTTCCTGTTAAAACTGATCAACGTAGACTATAGGTATGGTAGGGGGAAAGGTGAAATCTGTATGGAATTGGATAGACCTGAGTTAAAGAAACCAATACTTCAACCTTCAGAAAGTTAGAAAGAAATAGGAAAAAGAGTTCTGGCACTTGAAAATCCATTCTTCCTTCTTCCCTTCCTAATGTCCATTTTAGCAGTCTGTATCATGAATGCACAAACCCGTTCAGAGCCACAGGCTCCCCACTCTTAGGCAGGTGATTCAGAAACAATTAAAGCAATACATACCTAAGGAAACAGAAGTTGCCGAGTCTGAGGAATAATGAAAGGTTGTACATGATGGTCAATTTTTAGTGTAACCTGAGGCCTTATAACTATTGTTTTGCCATCTTCTCTGTGAAGCTAACTGACCTGTTGACTACAGGTTCTCTAATGCTTTTTATGGCCCCTGAAAAATTGCCAATGTGATGTATACACTTATTTTTATTATTTGTTTGTTCGGAAAGATGGAAAACCACAAAGCTGAAGGAAAGTGAAAGTGAAATTTGCTCAGTCAGGTCCGACTCTTTGCAACCCCAGGGACTATAGAGTCCATGGAATTCTCCAGGCCAGAATATTGGAGTGGGTAGCCTTTCCCTTCTCCAGGGGATCTTCCAAACCCAGGGATCAAACTCAGGTCTCCTGCATTGCAGGTGTATTCTTTACCAACTGAGCTATCAGGGAAGACCATGCTGAAGGTATTTAGCTAAATAATCCCAAGTGATTATTTGGTAAGAGATACTCCCAAGAAAAAGAAATTATTTCATGTGTAAAAATTCGGCTGTGCTCTGCAGCTTGTGGGATCTTAGTTCCCAATCAGGGATCAAACCTGGGCTCTCAGCAGTGAAAGCACAGAGTCAATCACTGGGCCACCAGGGAATTCCCTCATGTGTAAAACTGTTCAGTTGGGGTTGATTAGAACTACAGTAACACGAAAGGAAATAATGGATAGTATATCACAGTTAATCTTTGTTTTTTATTTATGGGATCTTTGAAATTTGGAAACAGACTATATTTAGATCCTGACCCAGTCACTTTACTAATTTTGTGACCTTAGGTAAGTAATTTTTAACCCTTCTGTGGCTCATTTTCCCTCCCCTTAATAAAAAGGAGATGATAGTAATATTATTGCAGTGGATTGCTTTGAGGATTATATGAGATCATGTGTGTAAATTTCTTGACAAGTATCTGATATACAG
>SJYQ01010918.1:0-26168 GCA_006410935.1 Redunca redunca
CGCCACCACCCCCCTCCCCCCAACCGCCGGGTGGTCAGGAGGCTGGCTCCATCAGCAACTGCCACTGCTCCTCTGAGAAGTCATAGCCTCCTTCCCAACACACAGTCCCCAGACCACCTCCATAGTCGCCGTCAGAATTCTCTGCTTCTGCCTTGTCGGCTGTGGTCATCTCTGCAGCGTCCCCTGGTTTGAGAAATTCGGCCATGTTGCCAAAGATAAGGTTGAAGTCAAGAGCAAACAGCATGATGGCCAAGAAAACGCAACGCCGGGGCCTGTCCCAGTTATTTCAAAACAGGCGTGATGGAGATGGTGAAGGAGATGAGGGCCGCTGTGACGTCTCCTAGGAAGTCCAACAGGGGCCTGCAGCAGCCCTGCCACTTGTTCATCAGCCTGGCAGCAAAAATCGAGGGCCGGCAGGGACCCCTGCAAGAGCGTGGTGAGGAAGGCAGAGGCTGCAGGAGAGAAGCGACTCTGCCACCAGCAGGCAGCCTCTGAGCGAGCAGAGAAGGGAAGGCGGCTGGGAGTGCCCCAGCAGGTGCGTGGGACCCCTGGGTCCCGAGAGGGGGTCGAGGTCACGTGGTCGCGTTGGTTGGGCCCCTCCTACCCGGCTCCCTGAAAGGGAGCAGAAACTAAAACTGCAGGAGAAGGAGGAAAAGACCAGATTCGGTTTTCTTTTTATGAATTGGTTTCTGTCCATTTGATTCTCTCCTTGGCTCTGTGCAGGTGCAAATGCCATTCGGCAGCTGATTGTATTTCCAACTGTCATTCTTCTAACTCAGCTGGCGCAGAAATCCATTTTCTAGGTTTCCAGGATACAGTTGACACCTCATTATGGGACAGACCGTCTACATATTCTGTTAAAGGAATAATTACCAGGCTACTTCTTTAATATAAGCCAGGCCCCTTATCACATACTTAAAGGAAGCATAGAAGTAAATGTGATTTGTTTTACCACCAAGGGCTTCCTTTTCAGCAAGTGTAAGGTCCATAGACTACCAACATTTGATCAGGTGATGAATATTTATTGTGTATTCTAAATATGACATTTTATTTTGCTTCCTCATCCACGTAGAAGTTAACAAATGCCTTTGGGGAAAATACATATTTTAACATCTCCAGTGTTAGTCATCCTTTTATGAAAGATTCAAAGCAAATTTTAGGATAGACTATTAAATCGAACTTTAAAATACTTGAAAAGGATTTAGAATGATGTTTTGTAAATGTGGTAATGATGTGAAGATGTGAAATCTCTACATACATTTGTCACCATCCTTTGATAGCTAAATCTATTATGTAGGGGTGGATTATCCAGTTTTCTTAATTCCTTCCTGACCTGCTTATTTAGCCAGTTACTTAGTGAATAAATAGGTCAAATAGTTATGTAAGATATATCATTTTCCTCATCATATTTTCAAGTTATAAAATACACAGCCTCCATGTACAGAGACCGTTGGATGAATCCTGTGCTGAACCAGGGTCGGGATAGCATATACTGGCTCAGGAGTTGTGATGGATTCGCACTGATCAGGCAGCCCTCCCATGATGAATGGGATTCATTTGTGAAATGCTTGGCCAGACTGCCCTCTATGCACATAATGTTAAAGGACGACAGAGTATTCAATCCAAAGCTCCTTTAGCATCGTTATGTCACTAATTCAGCTTATCAGCCTCAGCCTCATTGCTGTTGCTTCTACCTGGGTGCAAATGTTGCTGAGAAAAAAGAATTATGAAGGACAATGTGAGGTAACAGTTCTTATGCTGCTGCTGCTGCTGCGTCACTTCAGTCGTGTCTGACTCTGTGCGACCCCATAGCCGGCAGCCCACCAGGCTCCCCCATCCCTGGGATTCTCCAGGCAAGAACACTGGAGTGGGTTGCCATTTCCTTCTCCAATGCGTGAAAGTGAAAAGTGAAAGTGAAGTCACTCAGTTGTGTCCGACCCTCAGCAACACCATGGACTGCAGCCTACCAGGCTCCTCCGTCCATGGGATTTTCCAGGCAAGAGTAGTGGAGTGGGTTTCCATTTTCTTATATTCCTACATAAAAGACAGTTCCCAAGAAATCTGTATTTTAAGTAGGAAGCAGAACAGGCTATATCTTAAAAGCAGGACTCCATCTTGGGATGGACTGTGGACTTTGAGCTATATGCCCAGTATCTATGGAAATCACATACCAACTGGAAAACCAGGCCCCCAGAAGGAAGAGCCCCAGGGCTCTCCGAAGCCTAAAAGAATACCCTAATTATCTGTGTAACTGAATAGAATCATACATTCTATTATGCTTATTGGGGTATGACCACAGGCCTATTGATAATTGTCCACTGTTAACTACCTAGGCTTAAGGCATATGATGGCAGATTAATTTTGATTGTCTCTTTCTTTTTCCTTTGTTCAGACTAGTTTCAGGGAACCTTATACACTTAGGGTATATAAGGTTTTCACAAAAACTGGTCGGGGTCCTTGGCTAAGAGGAGACTCTGCCTTGGGCCCGCCGGTGTAATAAACTGCACTCCACTATCTGCATTGTCTTTCTGAGTGAGTTTGTTTCCTAGAATCCGTGGCTACAACATGAACAATTTGTCATGAGATAAAAGGGCTATAAGATAAAAACAACTGTTGATAGTCCATTAGAAACATCTGTAGCAATTTTAGAGTCCTATTTATGTCTGTTGAGTTTGGTGATAAAAAAGAAGCTTGGGTTCTCTGTGTCTTTTTATTTCATTTTCATAATGCTGAAATTTCATTGTAATCTACATACAGTGGAAAAGCGGGGTGGTGGCAGGGAGTCACGCAGGATGGTTCCTTCCTCAAGATAGTTTGAGAAGTACCGAGCAACAGAAGGAAACCAGTTTGGTGGAGGGTCCTATGCTGCCTTGCTGGTTCTATTTGATACCATCGCTATATGAAAAAGGCCCCAAATTGGGAACCTTGGGCTCTTTTGAGCCACTCTCTGCTGTGAGCTGCTATGCTTGTTCTCTCTCTCTCTCTCCATATTGCTATAAAAATAGGACTAAGCCAGTTCAGAGTGTTGAGAATAAAAAGATATGTGAGTCAATTGGGAGAACAACATGGGTGCTGAGTTGAATAGGTATACCTCTGGTCTACATGCTGCCTGACTCTGAGCAGGACCAATCTACAATTCAAGATGAAAGTCAACCTTACTAAAGGAAGTAGTGGTACCTGCTACAACAGGAATGGGCCTCAAAGATTATATTCAGTGAAAGAAGCCAGATATAAAAGAATACATATTGTATGAGTGCATTGGGTATGAAATATCCAAAAAGGCACACATACAGAGAAAGAAAATAGATGAATGATTCCTAGGGTTGGGGTGGGAAAGAGGAGTGATGGTAACATAGACATGAGATTTATTTTCAGAATTGTGGAAATGTGCCAAAATTAGATTATTGTGATGACTGTACTATTCTGTAACTATTCTAAAATTTTTGACAGATTGGGTCAAAATAGTTTGAGAAGTACTGGGCAGTACAACTAAACCAACTTGGTATACTTTGAATTTTACACATAGAACAGGTACATTTATGATACATACCTTTGATCTAAAAAAAAAGCTGTTTTATATTAAAAAAATTCTCTACTACTAAAAAGAGCCAGCATCTCAATTATCCTCCATTTTTAAAAATATGAGTGGGAAATAAAGCATTATTGGCAAGATATGCCTCTCATGAAAATGCTACTCTGTACTGAGTGCTTTATGGAATTCTTTCATTTAATTCTGATAAGAAATATATATGGTCATTATTTTTTTTTTTACTTTTGATAGTAAGGNGTCCAGAAATGGATGACATTATATTCAATGTCACTAAGATGGTAAATGGAGAAGTTAAAACTTAAGCTCATATCAGTCTGAATAAAATATTACATAATCTTCACTAAACCAAATGACTTGTGATCTGTTTTGGTGACCCAGCCTACAGGTGTGGGATGAGGGAGATAGGTATACCTATGGCTGATTCATGTTAGTGTATGGCAGAAACCATCACAATATTGTAAAGCAATTATCCTCCAATTAAAATAAAATATTTTTAAAAAGAAGACCCTTGCTGAGGTGGTTCTGGAAAAACAATACAGTTTCCAAATCAAACTATGCAGTGAGTTTGTGTATATAACAGATATACAAATCACCATATCCCAGTAATCTCTTATTGGCATTAGTTTACATTGAGAATACACACGATTCACAAGGTCTTATTGATTTGATAGTGATTAACAGAAAAAAAAATACTTCTCTTCTTACAAAACCATGTAGATTTACTGTTAGGTGAGTTACAGAAGACACATATTTTTGAAAATAGTTTTATTAACATATTAACAGTTTTTTTTTTTTTTGCCTCATTTGTACCCAGTGAAATAAAATTTAGAAAAATACTCCTGCAAATGTGCTATAACCTGTTTTATCATCTGCTGATACTTCACAATGCAAATGACAATCATCCCAATTTAAAGTGAAGCACTATGGAGATGGGCTTTCCATTGTTAGAGATACACATTTGTTTTGCAGGTCAAGAGTAAAAACGAAAGGAAGGATCAGCAGTGTGTTACCTGCTGTTCCACTGTACTCCCCCTCCAAAAAAAAAAATTCATCAGGATTCTTACCTGCCAATGGAGGATTATATTCCAAATCAAGCCAAGAGTCAGTTTATGATTTCCATCTACTATGTCAGAGCTTCCGATATTCACTAAATCAACCTGTTAAAGATAAAGGGAAGCATTTGGAGGAAGCAGACAAAATGACTGAAAAGAAAACAAAACACTAAGGTAATTGCATTTAGCTATTTCCAGAGCCTAAGCAGCCTTATAGCTTTTGAAAAATAATCTAAAAATGAAACAAACTGCAATTTGTAACTGCACTTTCTGTAACAAACGAATGTCTCCAAACGTTTACAGAGAGGAAATGAATGTACTTTTAGTATATAAATAAATTACTGCAGATTAGAGAGTCCAGTAAGAGTATCTCCAAATAAAATATATAACAAGGCTAATTCATAAAGGATGCCTGCAATTAAGAAGTGCTTCCTAGTACATAATTGAAACTCAAATAAAGACATTTCATCAACCCTTTGATCTAGCTCAAGGGAGTGCTATTGTAATTAGAGGTGACTGCAATCGACTGAAATGTCCTTGCTTTAGAAATACATGTTAGAACTCTACAAAACAATGGGGTTAGGGCTTCCCAGGTAACTCAGTGGTAAGGAACCTGCCTGCTAACACAGGAGACACAGGAAACCTGTTCAATCCCTGGGTCAGGAAGATCCCCTGGAGGAGGAAATAGCAACTCACTTAATTATTCTTGCCTAGGAAATCTCATGGACAGAGGAGCCTGGGGGCAGTGGGCTAGGGAGGGGTGGTACAGTCCATAGGGTCACAAAAATGTTGGACACATAACTTAGGGACTAAACAACAACAACAATAAAAAATGGAGTTAATGACCAGCTCTCTTTTCTCTCTCTGGGAGTGGATTTGGGAATTAAAATCTGGCAGAGTTTCATTTTTTCAAGACAAATCCTGTCTCCCGTCCTTCACACTCCTAACATTTTTAGGTGGAGTCAGGTTACACATAAACATCAGGCAAATGAGCCCATGAAAAGATATTCAACATCACTAGCCATTCATTTCAGTTCAGTTCAGTCACTCAGTCTTGTCCGACTCTTTGCAACCCCATGAATCGCAGCAC
Organism: Redunca redunca; assembly: GCA_006410935.1. Taxonomy (NCBI): domain Eukaryota; kingdom Metazoa; phylum Chordata; class Mammalia; order Artiodactyla; family Bovidae; genus Redunca; species Redunca redunca. The sequence continues at coordinate 5,693 of SJYQ01010918.1, forward strand.
GCCAGGCCTTCCTGTCCCTCACCAACTCCCAGATTTCACCCAAACCCATGTCCATCGAGTTGGTGATGCCATCCAGCCATCTCATCCTTTGTCCCTTCTCCTCATGCCCCCAATCCTTCCCAGCATTAGGGTCTTTTCCAATGAGTCAACTCTTCTCATGAGGTGGCCAAAGTATTGGAGTTTCAGCTTCAACATATTAGGGAAATGCAAATTATAACCATAAAGAGCTAGCACTACAGACTCATTATAGTGGCAAAAAAAAATTTTCTAATAGTGATAATATCAAATGTTGATGAGGATATAGAGAAATTGGGTCACTCATGCTTTGCTGGCAGAAATGCCTCTCTGGAAAACATTTTGACAGTTTCTTACAAAAGTGAACATGTGCTTACCATACAATCCAGCAACTGGGCTCTTAGACATTTATTCAAAGCAATGAAAGCTATGTTTATACAAAACTCTGTATGTAAGTGTTCATACTAGCTGTATTTGTAACAATCAAAAACTGGGAACAACCCAGATGCCATTCAAGGGTGAATGGTTAAACATATTAGTACATCCATACCATGGACTACCACTCTGCAATGAAAAGGAAAAGCTATTGATAGAGTTGATACAGGCAGCAACTTAGGAAAATCTCATGGGTATTATGCTGAGTGACAAAAAAAAAAAAGCCAGTAACAAAGGGTTACATGCAGTATGATTCTATTTACATAGCAGCTTTGAAGAGACAAAAAGATAGAAATGAAGAACAGAGTAGCAGTTGCCAGAGGTTAGGAACTGGGGTGGGATTGGAGGGGTGGGTGAATGTGTCTATAAAAGGGTAGCACAAGGCATCCTTGTAGTGATGGATCTATTCTTCACTTGACTCTGATGATGGATACACAAATGTACACATGTGACAATGTTGTAAAGAACTAAAAAACGTGCACACGCACACTGAGGAATATAAATACTATTGTGGATTGTATCATTGTTGATGTCCATGGTAATATTATAAATAAGGTTAATGTACCACTGGGGTAGAGCTGAGTTAAGGGTGCACATATATTATAGTTTATAAAAACATATGAAATTATAATTATTTCAAAAAAAGGTTAACTTGAAAAAAATGAGTATCTAGGGATACTTTAAAAATATATCACATTAAACCAAATATGCAACTTTGGAATAAGGTCTACATAATGGAAGTTTTTCCAGTAGTCATGTATGGATGTGAGAGTTGGACTGTGAAGAAGGCTGAGCACTGAAGAATTGATACTTTTGAAATGTGGTGCTGGAGAAGACTCTTGAGAGTCCCTTGGACTGCAAGGAGATCCAACCAGTCCATTCTGAAGGAGATCAACCCTGGGATTTCTTTGGAAGGAATGATGCTAAAGCTGAAATTCCAGGACTTTGGCCACCTCATGCGAAGAGTTGACTCATTGGAAAAGACTTTGATGCTGGGAGGGATTGGGGGCAGGAGAAGAAGGGGATGACCGAGGATGAGATGGCTGGATGGCATCAGTGACTCGATGGACACGAGTCTGAGTGAACTCCGGGAGCTGGTGATGGACAGGGAGGCCTGGCGTGCTGCGATTCCTGGGGTTGCAAAGAGTCAGACACGACTGAGTGACTGAACTGAACTGAACTGAATGGAAGTGAAACTATCAGAGCAAGCATTGAAAGTTGAGAATTCATTCAGGTTTCTTTCCTTACTTACTATCTTAGGCTCACTGATGCCTATGGTTACATTTTCTTTTGACTGTCTTCAGGATTGTGTCATTTTGACTTGTCCTGAGGGCACGGTCCTGAGAGAGTTTCCCATTTATTGTCCTCTAGGTAGCTTCACTAAATAGCCAAGATTAATTTTGGTTGAAGCTTTCATTCTCTCAGGCTCTAAATCTTTACTGTTACACTTACATCTGTCTTTCCCTCTTGTTTCTTCCTACAGTAACATGGATTCACTATTTCTCACTCAATGCTAAAATATATTGCTTATCATTCATCTTAATTTTCTAAATGTTATTAACCATAACTTTTAAAACTATGGAGCTATGTGGACAAACAATAAAAAGACTACTCTTCAGTTTCATCACCAAATTACTCCCATTTTCTCCCCACAAGAAGTTATTTGGAGGTTCAATGGATAATCTAAAACTTAAATTTATGTTTATAAACCAGCTACATACAAATTATTGGTGGACTGGCTTAAAACAAATAATTGTTACAGGAAAAAAATTTAGAATCATTTAAATAAAGATAAAAGACCTAAATACAAGTCCATAGTTTAATACCAAATATAATTTACAGTAGAGGGTATTATTGAGCTATGCTGAAAATTAGATGTGAAGATGATAACACATGGACACTACAGAAAAGTAAACCTGAAAAAAATGGCCAGCTTATAGAGAGACAATTTAAGTAAGGCTCTACTGAAGAGTGGCTGACCAGACATCCTGAAAGCTGGCTAAGATGAAAGACCTTGCTTTTCTTGGGTATAAAAAAGTCAAGGTGATACTGCCAGTATAACACATTACAAGTCTGTTGGGAGATGACTTAGGCATTACTGACAAAATAGAGGCATGTCCCCAACCTCCTCTCCTCATCCCGCAGGCACAGTCCTGGGATGAAGGAGTTAGGTCTCCATGAATCAAGGCAAATTGGAAGTGGTCAAACAGGTGATGGCAAGAGTGAACATCAACATTCTAGGAATCAGCAAACTAAAATGGACTGGAATGGGTGAATTTAACTCAGATGACCATTATATCTACTACTGCGGGCAGCAATCCTTTAGAAGAAATGGAGTAGCCGTCGTGGTCAACAAGAGAGTCTGAAATGCAGTACTTGGATGCAGTCTCAAAAACAACAGAATCATCTCTGTTCGTTTCCAAGGCAAACAATTCAATATCACAGTAATCCAAGTCTATGCCCCAACGAGTAACACTGAAGAAGCTGAAGTTGAATGGCTCAATGAAGACCTACAAGAGCTTTTAGAACTAACACCCGAAAAACACGTCCTTGTCACTATAGGGGACTGGAATGCAAAAGTAGGAAGTCAGGAAACACCTGGACTAACAGGCAAATTTGGCCTTGGAATACGGAATGGAGTAGGGCAAAGACTAATAGAGTTTTGCCAAGAAAATGCACTGGTCATAGCAAACACCCTCTTCCAACAACACACACATGGATATCACCAGATGGTAAACACTGAAATCAGACTGATTATATTCTTTGCAGTCAAAGATGGAGAAGCTCTATACAGTCAACAAAAACAAGACCGGGACCTGACTGTGGCTCCTTATTGCCAAATTCAGACTTAAATTGAAGAAACTAGGGAAAACCACTAGACCATTCAGGTATGACCTAAATCAAATCCCTTATGATTATACAGTGGAAGTGATAAATAGATTTAACGGCCTAGATCTGATAGATAGAGTGCCTGATGGACTATGGACTGAGGTTTATGACCTTGTATAGGAGACAGGGATCAAGACCATTCCCATGTAAAGAAATGCAAAAAAGCAAAATGGCTGTCTGAGGAGGCCTTACAAATAGCTATGAAAAGAAGAGAAGTGAAAAGCAAAGGAGAAAAGGAAAGATATAAGAATCTGAATGCAGAGTTCCAAAGAATAGCAAGGAGAGATAAGAAAGCCTTCCTCATCGATCAATGCAAAGAAATAGAGGAAAACAACAGAATGGGAAAGACTAGAGATCTCTTCAAGAAAATTACAGACACCAAGGGAACATTTCATGCAAAGATGGGCTCGATAAAGGACAGAAATGGTATGGACCTAACAGAAGCAGAAGATATTAAGAAGAGGTGGCAAGAATACACAGAAGAACTGTACAAAAAAGATCTTCATGACCAAGATAATCACGATGGTGTGATCACTCATCTAGAGCCAGACATCGTGGAATGTGAAGTCAAGTGGGCCTTAGAAAGCATCACTACGAACAAAGCTACTGGAGGTGATGGAATTCCAGTTGAGCTATTTCAAATTCTGAAAGATGATGCCATGAAAGTGCTCCACTCAATATGCCAGCAAGTTTGGAAAACTCAGCAGTGGCCACAGGACTGGAAAAGGTCAGTTTTCATTCCAATCCCAAAGAAAGGCAATGCCAAGGAATGCTCAAACTATCGCACAATTGCACTCGTCTCACACACTAGCAAAGTAATGCTCAAAATTCTCCAAGCCAGGCTTCAGCAATACGTGAACCATGAACTTCATGCTGGTTTTGGAAAAGGCAGAGGAACCAGAGATCAATTGCCAACATCCGCTGGATCATGGAAAAAGCAAGAGAGTTCCAGAAAAACATCTACTTCTGCTTTGTTAACTATGCCAAAGACTTTGACTGGATGGATCACAATAAACTGTGGAAAATTCTGAGAGAGATGGGAATACCAGACCACCTGACCTACCTCTTGGGAAACCTATATGCAGGTCAGGAAGCAACAGTTAGAACTGGACATGGAACAACAGACTGGGTCCAACAGGAAAAGGAGTATGTTAAGGCTGTATATTGTCACCCTGCTTATTTCACTTCTATGCAGAGTACATCATGAGAAACGCTGGGCTGGAAGAAGCACAAGCTGGAATCAAGATGGCCGGGAGAAATATCAATAACCTNCTTGGACTGCAAGGAGATCCAACCAGTCCATTCTGAAGGAGATCAGCCCTGGGATTTCTTTGGAGGGAATGATGCTGAAGCTGAAACTCCAGTGCTTTGGCCACCTCATATGAAGAGTTGACTCACTGGAAAATACTCTGATGGTGGGAGGAATTGGGGGCAAGAGGAGAAGGGGACAACAGAGGATGAGATGGCTGGAAGGCATCACTGACTCAATGGACTTGAGTCTGAGTGAACTCTGGGAGTTGGTGATGGACAGGGAGGCCTGGAGTGCTGCGATTCATGGGGTTGCAAAGAGTCGGACACGACTGAGCGACTGAACTGAACTGAACTTCCTTTCTTTGGTTGAGTTGGCTGGAAAGAATGTTAATGTGCTTATTGTTCTTGAGAGAAGCATGAGAAAGCACAAAGCCTTCTACAGTTGTGCCCAGAAAATAATCTATAAAGTAACCATTGACATTTGTTCAAGGATGTTTACAAAGAATGTTCCAGGATGAGCATGTAGGCCTCAGCTTGAGGCTTTGGGAAGGATTATTATCTGAGACCTGTTTGTGAGGGGAATGTTTATGGCAAAAGAAGTTTGCTGAGCTTAGGGTTTAAGAATAATTAAGAATAGCGAGAAGCCTTTTTAGGAGATAGCAATCTTAAGATGCTAGGGGCAAGCAGGATTTAGAAAGATAAGAAATAAATTGAGAAATGTATAGTGAGTTACAATGTAATCACATGTTAAGCATAGGACACATAATAGGAAGTAGATAATAGACTGTAAAGCTGATTCTGAGAGAATTGCTGAAGCAGGAACTCTGTAGGGCAACAATGATTTCTGGAGACAATGAATCTGGGTGGGGGAAACTAAAAATGTCAAACCTCTGACCTAATGGTTTTGTCAAAGTATAAAAGAAAACCTGAAGCTTGAAATAAACACGTAGTCCTGTACCTCAAATCAGAGGCTACATCATTGTCTGCCGACACCACTCTCCCCTTCAGGCTGATTCCCTGGCTGCTGGAGCTGGACTCTGGCAAGTGGAGACCTCAAACAGGGACACCTGAAGGGTAAGTAACTTCATGACTGCAACGTGGAGCAGTTAGGATTGTACCTGTGGGTGGCCGGAACCCCTCTGCAGTTAAGGCAGGGTGAGGAGGGTACAGAAGGAATAAGAATATTCTCTAGGAAAATGGGTCTCTCTGCATCCAAGAATAGACAAATGTTTATTGAAATATTACTTCACATGTTAGCCCATAGAGGCGTTAAAGTAAGCACAGGAAGACTGTCTAAATTTCTAATTTTTGTCCAAGAGCAATGCCCATGGTTTTCTGAGGAGGGCACCATAAATCTAGAAACCTGGACTAAGGTTGCAGATCAGTTACATTTGTTTTAAACTTTGCATGGGCCAGAAAAGGTTCCTGTAGATGCTTTTGCTCTGTAGAATATGATTAGGGATGTCCTGGACCCTTGACATGAGGCTATGGGAGAGGCTACCGAAGTGGATGGTGGGTCTCCACCTTCTGCACAGATCATGTTTTCTGCCATTGACCAAAAAAAAAAAAAGAGGGAGACTGTGCTCTACCTCTGGAGGAGAGGGAGGACTTGCAGGATGCTGCGCCCAGGCGCCCTAGCGAGGCCCCTCCTCCTTTATGCAAACCTTTAAAAATTTATGCATCACTTTCTGATTCAAGGCGACCACTGCCACCTCCATTTGTGCCTCCCAGGGCCCAGGAGTTCCTCACTTTGCCCCCAAAGCCTCCCAGAGCATTGCCTGAGGCTGAGGAAGATAAAGAGTTTTCTGAAACAAAGGAGCTTTTGAAGCAGATACATGCCCAGTATACAGAGCTGCTCCTTTGAGAAAACCCCCTCAGGGGGGCCTCACCCAGGCTGGGAGAGAGGCAGAACAACAGGGGGACTTGGAATTCGCTATGGCCTTTCCAATAGTCTTTACCAAAACAGAAGGGGGAAGCGAGGAAGAGGGAAAATGGAAACCGGTCCCATATAAGCTACTGAAAGAGCTTAAACAAGCTTGTCATGATTATGGGTCTACTTCCCCCTATACACTCACCCTGCTAGATGCCTTGGCTGGAAGGGAGATGACACCATATGATTGGAAAACGGTTGCAAAGGCTTGCCTTCCTGGAGGAGTGTTCCTCCTGTGGTTGGCAGTGCATGATAAGTTGGCTAGACTACAGTCAGCAGAAAACAAAATCTCTAATGATGCACAGCTCAGGACAGTGGGATCTGTGGCATTAAAAGGAGATGGAGAATAAGAATCTAACATAGCCCAAGCAAGGTTGTCTAAAGAAGCACTTAATCAGATTATGGGCATAGGTATCTTGGCATGGAAATCTTTGCCCCCTTCAGATGGAAAGTTATCCACTTTGAGTAATATCAAACAGGGACCTGATGAGAGATATGAAGACTTTGTGGCCAGATTGAAAACTGCTGTAGAAAGAACTATTAAGAGTACTGAGCCAGCAGAGATAGTTCTTAAACAGTTGGCTTATGAGAATGCCAATTCTACCTGTCAGGCATTGCTTAGACCTGTTAGAAGTAAAGGAAGTCTTTGGATTTACATACAGACCTGCCAGGAAGTAGGAACTTCCTTTATGCAGGGGGTTGCCTTAGCCGCAGCCTTGAGGGGAGAAACTGCTGCCCAAGTTATTCAAGGAATGAGAAAAAAGATTAATCCTAATAGAAATGATTCTACAAATAAAAAGTGTTTCTCTTGTGGCCAAATCGGGCATTTTTGCCAGCAATGTCCTGCCAAGCAGGGACAATAAGCCGTGCCAATACAGACTAAAACTAACCCTCCAAAGACACCTTGCCCCAATGCCAGAAGGGGTATCATTGGGCAAAAGACTGTAGATCTAAATTCCATAAGGATGGGACTATGCTCACCCCTCAAGTACAAGGAAGTAATTTTTCCCAAGTTCAGGGAAATGGGCAACAGGGGCAACAGGGGCAGCCCCAGCCCCAGACAACAATAGGGGCAATCGCGATGAATCCCTTTATTCCCTTTGTTCCACCTCAGAACTCCTCAGAGCAACCCCAGGTAGCGCAGGACTGGACCTCAGTTCCACCACCACAAGAATATTAACCCCTGACATACCGGTTACTCCGGTTACTCCGATTCCAATGGGAGTGGCTGGCTCCCTAACCTGAGGGCATTGTAGGACTTGTGCTGGGGCGTAGCTTGCTTTCCCTTCAAGGAATTTTGGTGGTGCCTGGTGTGGTAGATTCTGATTATACTGGGAAAATTAAAGTTTTGATCTCACCGCCTGCCAAAACTGTGCAAGTTAATAAAGGTCAAAGAATAGCACAGCTTTTGCTTTTACCTTATTATCAGACAAGAAGAACCTTGTCTTCTCAAGCTAGGGGCCCCAGAGGATTTGGATCTAGTGATCTAGCCTTTTGGGTGCAGGAAATTACAGCTTCTAGGCCTTTGAAAGATCTTTGAATTCAAGAAAATAGAATGTCAGGGCTGTTGGATACTGGAGCAGATGTCTCTTGCATTTATGGAAAAGACTGGCCCTCGTCCTGGCCGACACGTTTGACCAATGCCGGCTTTGTGGGAATAGGGTCAGTGCCCTCCGTTGCTAAGAGCTCACAAATTTGGACATGTTCAGATGAGAAGGGGGCACAAAGCACCTTTTGTCCATATGTGATTCCTTCACTACCTTTTCCTTTATGGGGGAGAGATATATTATCTCAGCCCAGGTGAAAAGGTTACTAACCAAATGCTGCAAATGAGGTATAATCCTGACAAGGGGCTTGGTAAAGATCAGCAGGGAATTGTTTCTTCATTAGAAATGGTTCCTAACAAAAATAGAGAAGGTTTAGGATATTCAAATTTATCCTAGAGGCTGTTGCTCTTGCTGCTTGGAAATCTGATGATCTGGTGTGGGTGGAGCAATGGCCCTTAACAGCTGAAAAGCTGTAGGTAGCTGAGGATTTAGTTATGGAACAACTGGCAGCTGGCCACATAGAGCCTTCTAATAGCCCCTGGAATACTCCTATTTTTGTCATTAAGAAGAAATCAGGAAAATGGAGATTGTTACAAGATTTAAGAGCTATAAACACAACTATGGAAGACATGGGGGCCCTTCAGCCAGGTCTCCCTTCCCCAGTAGCTGTGCCCTTTCAATATAATGTGATAGTTACAGATCTGCAGGATTGTTTCTTTACCATCCCCCTGGCTGTTCAGAATTGTAAAAGGTTTGCTTTCACTTTCCCTTCAGCTAATTTTAAACAGCCCTATAGAAGGTTTCAATGGAAGGTTTTGCCTCAGGGAATGAAAAATAGCCCCACCTTGTGTCAGAAATTTGTGGATCAAGCTGTGCAGAATGTTAGAGGAAAGTATAAAGATCTATATTTGATACATTATATGGATGATATTTTGGCTGCCCATAAGGATAGAGCCTTGTTGCAACAAATCTTATCTGAATTGATTGAGGCCTTGGAAAACTGGGGTTTGAAGATAGCTCCACATAAGATACAAGTAAATCCTCCTTTTTCTTATTTAGGGAGGGTGTTAAATACCCATACTGTGAGTCATGCCCCTTTGCAGCTGTGGAGAGATCATTTACTAACTTTAAATGATTTCCAGAAATTATTAGGGGATATTAATTGGATACACCCACATTTAAAACTGACTACTGCAGATTTAAAGCCTCTTTTGATTGCTTAAAAGGCGATCCTGATCCCAGTTCTAAGAGAATATTGACTAGTGAGGCGGAGTTGGCTCTTGTTAAAGTGGATGAGGCTTTGAATGATCAGTTAATTAGGATTAATATTACCACAGGATGGGATTTAATTATTCTCGCCATGGAACATACACCTACAGGGTGCTTGTGGCAAGAAGGCCCATTGCAATGGCTCCAATCTACCAGTGACCCCAAGAAAAATAGTTTTGTCTTATCCCAGCTTGGTGGCACACTAATTATAAAAGGTAGAAAAAGAAGTGTGGAACTTTTTGGAAAGGAAGTACAAAATACAGTGATTCCATTTAAAAATTATCAACTGCAATTTCTTTTACAAAATAGTGATGATTGGCAAGTTGCCCTGATAGATTTCAGGGGTCAAATTTTGTTTCATTTGCCCTCAAGCCCCCTTTTGCATTTTTTGAAAACACATTCTTTGATTTTTCCAAGGAAATTTTCTATTCAACTTCTGGAAGGGGCAAATTTAGTTTTCACTGATGGTTCCTCTAACGTAAAGCAGTCACAATTATTAATGGGAAATCCCATATTCAGGTAACTGAAGAGACATCTGCCCAGAGAGCTGAGTTAAGAGTAGTTATTTGGGCTTTTCAACATTTGAGAGACCGTACCTTCAATCTTTTGACTGATTCTTGATATATTGTAGGGTTGTTTCCTCATATTGAGACTGCTAATATTCCAGAGAATAAGACTACCATCTTCTCCTTGTGATTTGATTTACAGAAGGAGATCAAGCATAGAGATAAGAAATATTTTGTGGGACATATTAGAGCCCATTCCGGCTTGCCTGGCCCTTTACATGAAGGAAATGCTTTGGCAGATGCATTAATTAAAGTAATTGCTTTAAACTTACATGAAAAGATTGACAAGGTCAAAAATTCTCACAAAATTCACCATCAAAATGCAGCTGGTTTAAGGTATGAATTTCATATCCCTAGGGAGGCAGCTAGACAAATAGTTATGTCTAAACTGCCCAACATCTAATCCATCTCCACCATTAGGAGTAAATCCGCGAGGCCTTAGGCCTAATGCTCTCTGGCAAATGGACGTAACTCATACCCTGGCCTTTGGAAAACTGTCCTTTGTGCATGTTACCGTGGATACCTTTTCTCATGTTATTACAGCCTCTGCTAGATCAGGCGAAGCAGCAAAAGATGTAATTCAGCACTTGTTTCACTGCTTTTCCCAAATAGGACTCCCTGAACAGATAAAAACAGATAATGCCCCAGCTTATACTTCTGCTGCTTTTAAGAGATTTTGTCAACAATTTTCTATAGTTCATTCAACAGGAATACCTTATAATCCCCAAGGCCAAGCCATAGTAGAAAGAGCACACCAGACTAAAAAATCAGATAGCTAAATTAAGACAGGGAGAATTTAAGTATTCTGTGGACACACAGAGGCAGACTGCAATGATAAGACACTGGATTCCTGAAGGGGCTACGACTCAGCCCCTGGTCAAGTGAAAGGACCTCCTTTCTGGAGAGTGGAAGGGCCAGATGTACTGTTAACTTGCGGGAGAGGGTATGCTTGTGTGTTTCCACAGGATTCCACTTCTCCTCTTTGGATTCCTGACAGACTGATTCGACATGTCCAGTCCCATGAGGTCTCCAAGATCACAAAGACCCCTGAGGTCACTGAGATCCCTGGAGTCCTGGGAGTCCGGGACCGAGGGAAGATGGGGAGATCAGAAGCTCGTTGAGTCAGGACCTGAGGGAGCCAAGTAGAAGCCGAAGGGCGAGTGACCCTTCAACCTGAGGCTTCAAAGCTAGTACATTGCTTCAGGCACCTGTAGCTTCAGGAAAGACATGCTGATCGAGTCTAACCATGTTCTGTTCCACCTCATCGCCATCATCACACTCAAGCAACTACCTCCAGCACAGTGCCAACTTGGGGCCAGCTGAAACGTCTTGCTCAGCAGGCTGAAGAATTAATAGAAAGGGGGAGACATGAGGCCACTCCTATGGTAATATTTGTGGCTATGCTTGCTGTGCTGGCTTGTCAGCTGAGGCCCTCCAGCGCAGAAAAAGTTCATTGGGCCTATTTGCCTAATCCACCTTCTTTCCAGCCTGTTGATTGGATGAACGAGCCCATTTGTGTTTTTGTTAATGATATACATCTTTTGGGCGGGGCTTCCATCTATCCTAATAATGCTAAAGCTGTGGTCAGCACTCCTTTCAATTTTTCAGGCATGTCCATTTATCCACCTATTTGTTTTGCCATACCTTCCTCCTTACAAGGATCAGCTCCGGTTTTAAATGGATGTGTTAGCACTTCCTTGAAAGGCATGCTTACTGATTCTCTGAGAAGCAATGGCAAGAGAGACTTTTGTTCCTTACAGCTGCTGATGCCGGGGGTGCAAGAAAAACTGTATGATGTCATAAAACAGGCAGCCCCACATTTAAAGGACTTTCCGAGCTGTGTACTCCCCCCTCCGGATTCTGATGAACAAGGACCACAGGCCTGAGAAAGCAATAAGCAGAATTTCTGGCTTTCCCCATTGGAAAGAATGCATGTACGCCATAAAGTTATCTATTCCCATTGTTGCCACCAGACATTTTCTGACCGAATGGGGGTTCCCCTATCTTTCGGATCAATGATTGAACTTGATTTTTGAAGAACCTTATAGATCCATATGAAATGATTCATTCATCCCTTATCCTTTAGCATTTACTAGGTGGCATGTTAATGGATGGGTTCCTCCTTTAGTGAGTTTCGGTGGAACAGGTCCCATGCAGCCTGAATTATGGAGCGCATTGGCTGCTATGGCACCTGTGACTTTACATAGACCTTTAAATGAACAAAGATATATTGTAAGGGCCTGCGTACATTGTCCCTATGCCTTTTTGTTGGCCAGAAATCGGAATGATTTGGGAGTTTTTGAAGGAGAAACTGTTTATAATGTCAAATGTGTGAATTTTTTTATATCAAATTGTGTTGATAGGAATGATTATAGTAATTATAAGGCTGCAATAATTGTAAAGTAGCCACCATATTTGATGGTTCCTGTAAAATTAGAAGGACAATGGTTTGATGATTAGGCATTGAAAGTTTTGTATGAATTTAATGGCTTAATTTCTCGACCTAAGAGATTCATTGCAGCTCTGATTGTGGGAATAACTGCCTTGATTGCCATAATTGCTTCAGTTATGGTTTCTGCTGTTGCCCTGTCAAAAGAAGTGCATACTGCCTCGTTTGTCAATCAGCTATCCAAAAATGTCTCTGTAGCTCTTACTACACAGGAAATTATAGATAGGAAAATAGAATATAAGGTCAATGCTTTAGAAGAAGCAGTCCTGCTTATAGGGCAAGAAATTACAAATATAAAAATTAAGTTGTCTTTAAGGTGCCATGCTGAATTTAAATGGATGTGCATTACCCCTCTACAAGTGAATGATTCTGTACATTCTTGGGAATGCATTAGGAATCATATTTTAGGAGTCTGGAATCATTCAGATTTTAGTGTTGATATTTCTAAGTTACATCAGGATATTCAGAGTATGAAGCAGGCAGAGTCTGACTTTTCCTCTCAATGGCTTTCTAATTCCCTTTTAAATAATCTGTAGGAGTATCTTTCCCATGGATCCTTTTTTACAATAATTATTAATGCAGCCAAGTGCTTATGCCTATTGGTTCTGATTTGTATATTAGCCCCGTGTCTTTTCAGAATACTCAACCAAAGTGTTTCTGCTTTATCTACTGAGTTTCATACTTATGCTCTGAAAAATAAAAAAGGGGGAGATGTCGGGAGCCATGTTAGGCATTACTGACAAAATGGAGGCACGGCCCCAACCCCCTCTCCTCATCCCACAGGCACGGTCCCAGAAAGAAGGTCTTGTGATTCTGACTTGTTCTTTCCTTTTTTCAGTTGAATTGGCTGGAAAGAATGTTAAGGTGCTTATTGTTCTTGAGAGAAGCATGAGAAAGCACAAAGCCTTCTGCAGTTGTGCCCAGAAAATAATTTATAAAGTAACCATTGACATTTGTTCAAGGATCTTTATAAAGAATGTTCCAGGATGAGCATGTAGGCCGCAGCTTGAGGCTATGGGAAGGATTGTTATCTGAGACCTGTTTGTGAGGGGAATATTTATGGCAAAAGAAGTTTGCTGAGCTTAGGGTTTAAGAATAGCTAGAAGCCTTTTTAGGAGATAGCAATCTTAAGATGCTAGGGGCAAGCAGGATTTAGAAAGATAAGAAATAGATTGAGGAATGTAGCATGAGTTACAATGTAATCACAAGGTAAGCATAGGACACATAATAGGAAATAGATAATAGACAGTAAAGCTGATTCTGAGAGAATGCTGAAGCAGGAACTCTGTTTGTAGGGCAACAATGATTTCTGGAGACAATGAATCTGGGTGGGGGAAACTAAAAATGTCAAACCTCTGACCTAATGGTTTTGTCAAAGTATAAAAGAAAACCTGAAGTTTGAAATAAACATGTAGTCCCGTACCTCAAGTGAGAGGGTACATCACTGTCTGCTGACACCGCTCACCCCTTCAGGCTGATTCCTTGGCTGCTGGAGCTAGACTCCGGCACAAGTCAACTTATTTCTGCAATGTAGATGCTTCTCTTTGGACAGTTAAATTTTAGTAGTATCCCATGCAAAATTTTCCTAATTCAGTGCTGAAGTAAATATCAATATTTCAAATTACTGAGCATTAATATAGATTTTTTTCCTATACATGCAAATAACAACTTGCCATGATACTTTCATTTTCATTATACAAAACAGATACAAGTTCCTAGAATTTCACTCTCAGGGGAGATTAATAACTCTTGAACAAGAAAGTACCATCATCTACATTTCATTTGGGGATTCCTCATGTAGCAGTAGAGTGGAGAAGCTTCTCCATGTGGAAAAGCTGCTATAAATTTATGAACTGATTTCTTGATTAATTCATTCAACAAATTCATATGTCAGGCACTGAATGTACTTAGAACATAAAAGGGAGATATATCCCTGCCTTCTAGGACTTAATTATAGTGGCAGTGAGAATCAGACCATATATTTTTGAACATTCAATTATTTAAATAAAGAACCTGCAATTTTTAGAAAATATATATACTTGAGGAATCAGTGCTGGTAATTTAGACTTGCTATAGGGCTCACTCTGGGGAGACTCAGAATGAGCAGCACGCACTTAAGTAACAGCAGCCCATACCCACTCTCACTGAAGGTGTATTCTCTGTGTGAACAGGGAGATGATTCCTTCTTTTATTTATCCCCATAAAATCCCACTTAAGACCAAGTCTCTATTATGTCAGGGACTGTGCTCAAGTCTGATGAAGAAGACTAAGATAGAACCACTAATGTCACAAAGCTTATAAGGTAACAGCAGTTTACATAGTAAAAGTTAATTAAAATTAGGCAGAATCCAAAAATACCACTTCTGGGTATATATACAAAAAACTAGAAATCAAAGATTAGAACAAATATTTATACACCAATGTTCACAACACGTTATTCATAACAGCCAAAAGGTGGAAATAATCCAAATGTCTATTGACAGATGAATGGATAAACAAGACACAGTGTACATATACAAAGGAGTACACTTCATTGTTAAAAGGAAAGAAAATTCTGATACATGCTACAACATCCATGAACCTTGAAAACAAAATGCTAAGTGAAATTAGCCAGTCATAAAATTAAAAAGAAAATAGTACATGATTCTACTTACAAGAGATACCTAGAAAAGTCAAATTTATATAGAAAGGACGTGGAATAGACATTAGCAGGGCAGACACCCTGGAATGTGAAGTCAAGTGGGCCTTAGGAAGCATCACTACAAACAAAGCTAGTAGAGATGATGGAATTCCAGTTGAGCTATTTCAATCCTGAAAAATGATGCTGTGCAAGTGCTGCACTCAATATGCCAGCACATTTGGAAAACTCAGCAGTGGCCACAGGACTGGAAAAGGTCAGTTTTCATTCCAATCCCAAAGAAAGGCAATGCCAAGGAATGCTCAAACTACCGCACAATTGCACTCATCTCACATGCTAGTAAAGTAATGCTCAAAATTTCCAAGCCAGGCTTCAGCAATATGTGAACCGTGAACTTCCTGATGTTCATGCTGGTTTTAGAAAAGGCAGAGGAACCAGAGATCAAATTGCCAACATCCACTGGTTCATGGAAAAAGCAAGAGAGTTCCAGAAAAACATCTACTTCTGCTTTATTGACTATGCCAAAGCCTTTGACTGTGTGGATCATAATAAATTATGGAAAATTCTGAGAGAGATGTGAATACCAGACCACCTGACTTGCCTCTTGAGAAATCTGTGTGCAGGTCAGGAAGCAACAGTTAGAACTGGACATGGAACAACAGACTGGTTCCAAATAGGAAAAGGAGTACATCAAGGCTGTATATTCTCACCCTGCTTATTTCACTTCTATGCAGAGTACATCATGAGAAACGCTGGACTGGAAGAAACACAAGCTGGAACCAAGATTGCCGGGAGAAATATCAATAACCTCAGATATGCAGATGAGACCACCCTTATGGCAGAAAGTGAAGAGGAACTAAAAAGCCTCTTGATGAAAGTGAAAGAGGAGAGTGAAAAAGTTGGCTTAAAGCTCAACATTCAGAAAATAAAGATCATGGCATCTGGTCCCATCACTTCATGGGAAATAGATGGGAAAACAGTGGAAACAGTGTCAGACTTTATTTTGGGGGGCTCCAAAATCACTGCAGATGGTGACTGCAGCCATGAAATTAAAAGACGCTTACTCCTTGGAAGGAAGGAAATTTATGACCAACCTAAATAGCATATTGAAAAGCAGAGATATTACTTTGCCAACAAAGGTCCATCTACTCAAGGCTATGGTTTTTCCAGTGGTCATGTATGGTTGTGAGAGTTGGACCGTGAAGAAGGCTGAGCGCCCAAGAATCAATGCTTTTGAACTGTGGTGTTGGAGAAGACTCTTGAGAGTCCCTTGGACTGCAAGGAGATCCAACCAGTCCATTCTGAAGGAGATTAGCCCTGGGATTTCTTTGGAAGGAATGATGCTAAAGCTGAAACTCCAGTACTTTGGCCACCTCATGCGAACAGTTGACTCATTGGAAAAGATTCTGAAGCTTAGAGGGATTGGGGGCAGGAGGAAAAGGGGACAACCAAGGATGAGATGGCTGGACGGTATCACTGACTTGATGGGCGTGAGTCTGAGTGAACTCCGGGAGTTGGTGATGGACAGGGAGGCCTGGCATGCTGCGATTCATGGGGTTGCAAAGAGTCAGACATGACTGAGCAACTGAACTGAACAGAACTGAAGGGAGAAGGGATTAGGAAGATTTTTAATGGGTAAGAACTTCAGTTTGGGATGATGAAAATGTTCTGGAGATGAATAGTGGTGATGGTTGCATACTGATGTGAATGTACTTAATGCCACTGATTTGTACACTTGCTGCTGCTGCTGCTAAGTCACTTCAGTCATGTCCGACTCTCTGTGACCCCATGGACGGCAGCCCACCAGGCTCCCTGGTCCCTGGGATTTTCCAGGCAAGAACACTGAAGTGGGTTATCACTTCCTTCTCCAATGTACGAAAGGAAAAGTGAGAGTAAAATCACTCAGTCATGTCTGACTCTTACCAACCCCATGGACTTCAGCCTACCAGGCTCCTCCAACCATGGGATTTTCCAGGCGAGAGTACTGGAGTGGGTTGCCATTGCCTTCTCCTGAATTGTACACTTAAGAATGGTTAAAATGGTAAGGTATATGTTATGTATATTTTGCCACAATAAAAATAACAAGAAAGAAGCCATTGGAATACACACACACACACAAGCCTCACTCAAAATCTAAAGGAACGTGCATCATTGTGTTCCAGTAAAACTTATTTATAACCACTGGAAAAAATTAGGTAGGCAACTGTGTCTCATGGAGGCCCAGTAGAGGAAAAGAAATCATTGTGAGAGTGTAAGCAAAGGAAAGAGGAGATATTCGGTGTTGACAGAGTCTGTAAAGAAAGACTATAAAGATTGGACCCATGCTGTATAGCACAGGGAACTCTATTGAAGGCACTGCAATGTCCTAAATGGAAGGACAATCCAAAGAGGGGGGATATATGAACAGCTGGTTCATTTTGTTGTGCCAGAGAAGCTAATACAACATTGTAAAGCAACTATACTTCAATAGAAATTACTTAAAAATAAAGACTGAAACAAAGGGAGGGGGCAGTGTGGAAGGCATGCCAAGAAGAGCATGTCCCTAAGGATATGGGGACAAGTGTAAAGGATATTTCATGCTTGGGAATTAGAAGTGTTGTACTCAGGGAGATTGCAGCATGTGTGAAGTTGTTTAAAAAAAAAAACAAAAAAACTGAGGCAGGATTATAAAGACATACCAGAGAAGTGGGACAGATCTCAGCTAATTCTTATGGGCACTGAGAAGAAAACCAGTAAAGATGAATTATTAATGTTTCAAACCTGTACAAGGAAGCTTATGTTTTTGGCAGGGGCAACCAACCTTTTCACAGTTCTCAGCTCTAAGAAATGTGCATCTTATAGTCATATACTGCATATTTAATTACAATTGTACAAGTGATGCAGTGATAACCATTTGGCATATTATTCAGGGTCTATTGAATATTGCTTTTACCAAACAATAATCCCTTTTATTTGTCCATTTTAATGACTAGCCCATTTTGACTCTAAATTCTCATAGGCTTGGTATTGTTAATAATGCCTCATTCTTACCATGTACCTATAAGTGATATATTTTATATAAATCATTCTAGCTATTCTCAGATAACCATTACTGTCCTGCACAATCACTTCTCTCTTCTTCTACACATTTTTTCCTAACATATGCTCTGGAATCGTATCTTCCAAAGATCATCAATTTAATTTCCTAATAACTATGAAAAGGGAAAATAAAAATTAAAACATGTTAATATCTATGTTAAGTGAATGATTATGTGTCTGTATAGCCAGCAAAACAAAACAGAAACATTTATATAACATATGCTAATAAATGGATTCAGTTTGTGTGTATTTGTGTGTGTGTGTGTGTTTACTGTGATAAGCACTATATGTCATGAAATTCAATTTGAGATCATGAAGGAAGTCCAAAGTTATGTTTCCCTGTTTTGCAGAATAAAACCATCTGATACTAAATGAATAGGTGTGAAAATTGATATTATGTGTGAAAATTAAATAGCACATATTGAATTTTTGCAGGTACAAGTTCACTTCCACATGAAAATCAGCTTTAGAAGAGTTCCTACAAACAGGAACTTCTATTTAAGCCTAAGTCTGAAGACTTAACTCAGAAAGTAAGATATTCTAGCTCAGAATTTTATAGTATTATAAGTGGATGATATTTTACTCAAACATAATTCTGGAGAAGAGAAAACTCTCACCATTTGCTTTTTTTTTTTTTTTGGCCATGCCACATGGCATGAGGGATCTTAGTTCTCTGACCAGGGAACAACCTGAGCCCCTTGCAGTGGAAGCACAGGGTCCTAACCAATGGACTACTGGGGAATTCCCTCACCATTTGACTTGATGTAAGGGAACCTTATTGTGACTCCAGCAGAATATTTAAAAATGAACTCTTAGGAAAACATCCCTTGGGTCAGGATGAGCAGGGCTATATAAAATAAAATAAAATAAATGAACATAGGCAACCTAAGGAGTTGCCTCTTGGAATAGAGTGAGCTGTTGTTATCAATTTTATAGGAGTGAGAACATAAATTAAAGGGGATTCCTATTCTGTTCCCACATTAGTACTTAGACTGAAATATCTGATTTTGTATAAAAAGGTATATTGACTAATTCTGTGATTAACATATAAGTATCTCAGAGAGTACTGTTACTTCCTGGTGTTATACCTCCTAAAAGAGTTTACTAACCATGGGGCATGAGGAACAATTCTCTTCCATTGTTTATTAAAGAGAATAATGCTTGTTTTATCCCAGGTTTTGTTTTATGCCCAATCCCTTCAAGGCTTGGATGCAATTTAGCATCGTAATATTTTCTACAAGCTAAATATAGATATCCCATGGTGGTTATAACTACTGCAAAATTGTACTCATCTTACACGCTAGTAAAGTAATGCTCAAAATTCTCCAAGCCAGGCTTCAACAGTATGTGAACCATGAACTTCCAGATATTCAAGCTGGATTTAGAAAAGGCAGAGGAACCAGAGATCAAATTGCCAATATGCATTGGATCATCAAAAATGCAAGATATTTCCAGAAAAATACCGACTTCAGCTTTATTGACTATGCCAAAGACTTTGTGTGGATCACAACAAACTGTGAAAAAGTCTTAAAGAGATGGGAATACCAGACCACCTGACCTTCCTCTTGAGAAATCTGTATGCAGTTTATGAAGCAACAATTGGAACTGAACATGAAACAAAAGACTGGTTCCAAATAAGGAAAGGCTGTATATTGTCACCCTGCTTATTTAATGTATAGGCAGATTACATCATGAGAAACCCTGGGCTGGATGAAGCACAAGCTGGAATCAAGATTGTCAGGAGAAATATCATTAATCTCAGATATGCAGATAACACGACCCTTATGGCAGAAAGTGATGAAGAACTAAAGAGCCTCTTGATGAAAGTGAAAGACGAGAGTGAAAAAGTTGGCTTAAGCTCAATATTCAGAAAATGAAGATAATGGCATCTGGTCCCATCACTTCATGGCAAATAGATAGGGAAACAGTGGAAAGAGTGACAGACTATATTTTGGCGGGGGTTGGGGGGTGGCCTCCAAAATCACTGCAAATGGTGACTGCAGCCATGAAATTAAAAGATGCTTGCTCCTTGGAAGAAAAGTTTTGACCAACCTAGACAGCATATTACAAAGCAGAGACATTACTTTGCCAACAAAGGACTGTCTTGTCAAAGCTATGATTTTTCCAGTAGTCATGTATGGATGTGAAAGTTGGACTATAAAGAAAGCTGAGTGCCAAAGAATCGGAGCTTTTGAACTGTGGTGTTGGCGAAGACTCTTGAGAGTCCCTTGGACTGCAAGAAGATCCAACCAGTCCATCCTAAAGGAAATCAGTCCTGAATAGTCATTGGAAGGACTGATGCTAAAGCTGAAATTCCAATACTTTGGCTGCCTGATGCAAAGAACTGACTCATTTGAAAAGCCCCTGATGCTGGGAAAGATTGAAGGCAGGAGGAGAAGGAGACAACAC
>SJYQ01010920.1:0-11903 GCA_006410935.1 Redunca redunca
AACCCATGGACAAAGGAGCCTGGTGGGCTGCAGTCCATTGGGACCCCCACCCACACCAAATTAGGACACACACACACAGAGTAAGGAGAGCAAACGCAGTGTAGGAGAAGCCCATGGACAGAGGAGCCTGGTGGGCTGCAGCCCATCGCCCCGCCCCTCCACACACACACACACACACACACCCCAAATTAGAACAAATGGGAGTGTAAGGAGTTATGTGCTTGGAGAATTCCATGGACAGAGGAGCCTGGCGGGCTGCATTCCGTGGGGACAGACACACACACACACACACACGCAGTAAATTAGGAAAACAAGTGGAGTGTAGCGGTTTGAAAGAGCTCTGGTGTCCAACTGCCTAGGTTTAGGTCTTTGCCACTTAGTCGCTTGTTAATGATTGGTATATCGCTTATGTTCTCTAAACCTCAATTTCCTCTTATAAGAATGGAGATAATAATAGTCCTTAGTTCATAGTCCTAAAGATTAGTTATAAAATATTTAGGACAGTGGTCCATCTCAGTAAATGTTAGCTGCTAACATTTCTCTTGTTAATAATATTTGCAGGAGCTTCACACAGACGATTCCTGCTTAAAGGAGCAGACCAAGCAAGATGGTTTGACTTATTAGGTTGCTGTAACACTCATACAGTTATTTTTGTTGTCCTCACATATCCGTGATTTCTAGCTGTGTGACCAGTTTCCCCCTCTTTGTGTTTCTTTGGTTTTCATGGGTTTCTATGATACAAGTCAAAACATTTTCTTGCATTCATCTGTTAATTCAGCATACCTTAATACCTTCTGTGTGGTAGTCTAGAGAGGAGGAAGAACAGAACCTACTCCCTAGGTTAGAAGGCTTCAGTTTTAGTGCTGTACAGTCTAATTTGGGGGCTTCCCAGGTGGCTTTGGAGAAGGCGATGGCATCCTGCTCCAGTACTCTTGCCTGGAAAATCCCATGGACAGAAAAGCCTGGTAGGCTACAGTCCGTGGGGTCGTGAAGAGTTGGACACGGCTGAGCGACCTGACTTTCACTTTTCATTTTCATGCATTGGAGAAGGAAATGGCAACCCACTCCAGTGTTCTTGCCTGGAGAATCCCAGGGATGGAGAAGCCTGGTGGGCTGTCGTCTATGGGGTCGCGCAGTCAGACATGACTGAAGTGACTTAGCAGCAGGAGCAGGTGGCGTAGTGTTAAGGCAGGAGAGGAGGATTGGATATGTGGATGGGGGAAGATCCCGTTGAGAAGGAAATGGCAGCCCACACCAGTATTCTTGCCAGGGAAATCCCATGCAGAGGACCCTGACTGGCTACAGTCCTTGTGGTCACGAAGAGTCTGGCACAACTTAGTGACTAAACAACGGCAAAACAGTCTAATTTAGAAGCATCTGAATTGAGTGGTAATGTAGTTGTAAAGTACACACCAAATTTGAAGAGCAAAAAAGAATATGCAAAGTAGCTCAGTATTTTTTATATTGATTATGTGTTGATATATATTTTGGATTCAATGAAATATACTGTTGAAATTAATTTTAGTCATTTCTTTTTACTTTTCATGTGACCAGTAAAACATGTAAAATTACATATGTGGCTCACTTTGTATTGTATACAGCCCTGGTCTGATGGCTAAGATAAGAATTAGCTGTATTTCTATAGAAAACTTTGGGAAGACAGAGGGAAGTTCTTAAGAGTGTGAAGCGGTCAAAGACGACTTTTTGCATGAGGTGACATTTCAGCTGAATCCTAAAGGATGTGTTCCTGGGTAGAGGAAGGGGGAGTGTGGTGGAAAGAGCATTTCAGAAGGATTTATTGATTAAAAATGTGACTTTTGAACTAAGAATTGTATTTGAATTCCAGCTCCACTACTTGGTAACTTTGAGTATTTAACAAGGTTATCCTAATTTCTCTGAATAGGTTTCTTCATCCCTAACATGATAATGTGTATCGTCACCCTGCTTATTTAACTTATATGCAGAGTACATCATGAGAAACGCTGGGCTTTAGGAAGCACAAGCTGGAATCAAGATTGCTGGGAGAAATGTCAATAACCTCAGATATGCAGATGACACCACCCTTATGGCAGAAAGTGAAGAGGAACTAAAAAGCCTCCTGATGAAAGTGAAAGAGGAGAGTGAAAAAGTTGGCTTGAAGCTCAACATTCAGAAAACTAAGATCATGGCATCCAGTCCCATCACTTCATGGCAAATAGATGGGGAAACAGTGGCTGACTTTATTTTTGGGGGCTCCAAAATCACTGCAGATGGTGACTGCAGCCATGAAATTAAAAGACGGTTACTCTTTGGAAGGAAAGTTATGACCAACCTAGACAACATATTAAGAAACAGAGACGTTACTTTGCCAACAAAGGTCCATCTAGTCAAGGCTATGGTTTTTCTAGTAGTCATGTATGGATGTGAGAGTCAGACTGTGAAGAAAGTTTAGCGCCGAAGAATTGATGCTTTTGAACTGTGGTGTTGGAGAAGACTCTTGAGAGTCCCTTGGACTGCAAGGAGATCCAACCAATCCATCCTAAAGGAGATCAGTCCTGGGTGTTCATTGGAGGGACTGATGTTGAGTCTGAAACTCCAATACTTTGCCCACCTGATGCGGAGAGCTGACTCATTTGAAAAGACCCCTATGCTGGGAAAGACTGAGGACAGGAGGAGAAGGAGACGACAGAGGATGTGAGGGTTGGATGGTACCACTGACACACATGGGTTTGGGCGGACTCCAGGAGTTGGTGATGCCAGGGAGGCCTGGCATGCTGTGGTTCATGGAGTTGCAAAGAGTTGGACATGACTGAGCAACTGAACTGAACATAATATTCACTTCATTAAATTTTTGTGAGGATTAAGTAGATAAATATTTTTAAAGAGCAAAATGGAGTATAGCAGTTTGACAGAGCTGTGGTCAAGCTGCCTACATTTAAATCTCTCCACTTGGTAGCTTGTTAATGATGGGCATGTCGCTATGTGCTCTTAACCTCAATTTCCTCTTATAAGAATGGAGATAATGGTAGTCCTTATTTCGCAGAGTGAGTAGAACAGAAGCACATTAAACAGTGTTGCATAAATGTTAACTTTTACTAACAAGTAAAAAGCAAGACTGTGGTGCTTTGGAAATTACTGTTGATTGGCCTTGCTCCAAGTTATGAAGGGCCTTGTGCATGAGACTGAGGTAATTTACCTTTTTTTCGGTATAGCCCTGGAGAAAGATCAAGGGCTTCCTGGTAGACTTGAGTTCAAATTCAGTCTTTATCCTTTACTGGCAGTATGACCTTATGCACGTTATTTAACTTCTCTGAGCCTCAATTCTTCAACTGTAAGATGTGACTAGTGAAAATCCATAGAGCTGTTGTGAGGAGTAGATTGAGACAGTATATGAAGAAGGTAGTAAAATGCCTGTCACATAGTAGGTATTCAATACATGATAATATTCTTCCACAAGTAAAAATACTTGTGAATTTTCTGCTGTGTCCCTGACAATAGCCTTCAAGGCAAATACAAATGTGGTTGCTAAATCCCCAAAATATGGACATGCAAATAAGTAATAGAAGGGCTTGAATAACAGTGTCTACAGGGTGTGCTGAGGATACAAAGAAAGCCAGGGTGTATACAATTTCTAAGTAGGAGCATACCACTTTCCCCAAGTTTAATAGCCAGTCATGGTTTCCCAGTGTTTAAATGGTTAATCAGACACTATCAGTTATTTCATAATTGTTGAAAGACTGCTAGAATATTCTCCGTTTCTATCTAGTTAAATGTAAGTTGGTTGTCATCTCTCAGAGAGCTGTTTTTACTGTTACTGGTCTACTTGAAGACATCTCCATTTGTACTCATACATTCTTGTTTAGTGTCTAAGTTGTGTCTGACTCTTGTGACACCATGGACGGTAGCCCACCAAGCTCCTCTGTCCATGGGATTCTCCAGGCAAGAATAGTGGAGTGGATTGCCATTTCTTTCTCCAGGAGATCTTCCCCACCCAGGAATCGAACCCACATCTCCTCCATTGGCAGATGGATTCTTTACCACTAAGCCACCAGGGAAGCCCTCATACCTACCTATCACTTAAATTCAGAGTGTCTCTGAAAGTTTATGTTTTACCTAGTATGTGTTCATACTAAGTTTCTTGAGAACTCTTTTTGTGTGATACTTTGGAAAAAAAAAATCCCATGAAGACCTTTCTAGTCTGTACATAATCTCTCTGGGAATTTGATACAAAAGGAGAAAGGAACCAAAATATGTGCCCTGTTGTGTAGGGGAGCGGTTAGGGGCAGGAAGAAAACATGGAATGTTGGGGGATTGGTTATGTGAATTAGGCTCATGAACCTAATGGGATTTGGGGCATCTGTTCAAAATGGTGAGCTTTATTAATGAAACAACAGTGGAATGCCAAAGCTATATTTCACTATGATAAGGACCATACAAAATTATATATGCATGTGGATGAACTATTATAAAAGCAATTGATTTGTTCAGGCAGGGTTATGAGGATTTTTTCTGTTTTTCATTTAGTCTTCTGTATGTATATGTAATGAAAATATAAAGTGTTTGTGTTTTAAACTCAAGTTTAGAAATATTTCTCATCAGGGATGGATTCGTTCAATCCGCTCCCAGAAGGAAGTCCTGTTCCTGCATGTAAATGATGGGTCATCTTTGGAAAGCCTTCAGGTTGTAGCAGATTCAAGCTTTGACAGTAGGTGAGGTTTTTGTTTTAAGAATACTTTGGGGTTTTTTTGTTTGTTTTTTCATCTCCTCTGTTCCTCATTTCCATCATCCAGGTGTTCATATTGCCCCTCAGTGATCTTTCTAAGCAGATCTGCTTTTTATAGCATTGATGCTCAAGTCCAAATGCATAGAATCAAGATTATTTTCTTCTCTAACATTTTCATATGACAATATCCCCTACCTATCCTTTGCTTCTTTCTTAACTACATGTAGTTCTTAACCCAATTAAGGGTAAACTTCTATCATTAAATACTTCAGTGTTTTGATAGCAAGATTTGTATTAATATGAGAGCTACTTGTAAGATCTTTTTTATGTTGGTTTTTCATTACTGTAGAGAACTGGCTTTTGGGAGTTCCGTGGAAGTTCAGGGGCAGTTGGTAAAAAGTCCATCCAAAAAGCAAAATGTGGAACTGAAGGCAGAAAAAATTGAAGTTGTTGGCAATTGTGATGCCAAGGTATGTTTTATAACACTTTTATGGAGGCTGTTTTTAAAATGGCTTAATTTAAAACTAGCAGTGTTTTATGTGTAATGTTAGGAAGATGGCACTTGGATCATTTCGATCGTGACTTCCTAGATAATTGAAACAGACTATAGACTGAGGAATGTAGAAAGAGTAGCAGAAAGTACTCATGTAAATGGTTGAATCTTAGGAGTAGGAGCTAAGTGATACTACCCCATGCATCTCTGTGGTGCCTTTCACTGGTGAAATTTGCCACTTTTACAGGCATGCCTAGTCAACTACAATGACAAAGACATACCGGGGCAAACAGTTCTTAGGAATACTGTGCCTTGAAATGACTTTTCTGTTATCTGGAACTGTATCATCCAGCACAGTAGCCACTAGCTACCTGTGGCTATTTAATATTAAATGATTCAAAATTAAATAAAAAATTGCCTTCCTTAGTGGCATTAGCCACATTTCAAGTGCTCAGTAGTCACATGCACCTCGTGGCTTCTGTCCTGCATTGCACAGATACAGAACATTTCTATTTATCACGGTAAATTCTACTGGACAGTGCTAGAGTGTGGTCATGTTTGGGCGGAACAAAGATAAATGCTACATTAAGACATGTTTACTCTTGTTTTTGGAACACTCTCCTGTTAGTGTGTGTGTGAGCTCAATCGCATCTGATTCTTTGTGATTCCATGAACTGTAGCTCGCCAGACTCCTCTGTCCATTGGATTTTCCAGGCAAGAATACTGGAGTTGTGGTAGCTTTTTATTTATAGATTGATAAAGAGGTTATAAACTCTTGAGAATCCCTTGGACAGTAAGGAAATGAAATCAGCCAATCCCAAAGGAAATCAACCCCAAATATTCATTGGAAAGACTGATGGTAAAGCTCTAATATTTTGGCCACCTGATGCAAAGAGCAGACTCATTGGAAAAGACTCTGATGCTGGGAAAGATTGAAGGCAGGCGGAGCAGGGGGCAAAAGAGGATGAGATGGTTGGATGGTATCACCGACTCAATGGACATGAGTTTGAGCAAACTCTGGGAGATAGTGATGGACAGGGAAGCCTGGCTGCTACAGTTCATGGGGTCACAAAGAGTCGGACATGACTTAACAACTGAACAGCAACAAAGAGGTCAGAGGGGATAATTTCATAGATTATCAATCCACTTTCTCATTGGAGGAAATGAGGCCCAACCAGGCACAATACCTTGCATTAGGTCATGTTGTGGCACAGCTGAAGTTTATGTCCTAGCCATTTGACTCCCCTGTGGTTTATCTGTACTCATCTTCAAATATTTAATGAACAAAAAGTGAGGAAATACAGGGAAATAGCATTATTTTAGCTCATTTTTAGTTCTTTTGGATAACTGGAAGAAATTAAAAATGAGGAAGAAAGAAAGAAAATAGGCAATTTTAAAAAATGTCTTTCTGAACAAGTTCTAAGAAGTTCTAATTGACATTTAAAATTAAGAATCAGATATGAAGGTGTCTGAAAAATAGACTGTGAAAATAATTTGGAACTCAGAAGAATGAAAATGGTAACTATTACTATTTTTGCTTTTTAGAGAGGTTTCATTATTAAAAGTTTGCCCTGTGTTTTACTCTTCATAAATTGTTTTCCCTTGGTGAATATTGATGCCTTCCCCTATTCTTCCCCCTCATTTCAGTGTCATTTGTAAGTATTCACACATTAGGGAACTCTGAGCCTGCTAGCAGTCCCCAGATTCTTGTTAATTTGATCATATTGTCACTTTCGTAGGTATAGGACCTATTTCTATACATCACAATTTAGTGTGTGCACAGGACTAAAAGGAATAGATAACTCTAAAATAGGCTACCGTTACTGGAGTGTGAAGTCAAGTGGGCTTTAAGAATCATTACTACAAGCAGAGCTAGTGGAGGTGATGGAATTCCAGCTGAGATTTTCACATCCTAAAAGATGATGCTGTTAAAGTGCTATACTCAGTCTGGCAGCAAATTCGGAAAACTCAGCAGTGGCCACAGGACTGGAAAAGGTCAGTTTTCATTCCAATCCCAAAGAAGGGCAATACCAAAAAATGTTCAAACTACCCCACAATTTGCACTCATTTCACATGCTAGCAAGGAACTATTGAAAATCCTTCAAACAAGGCTTAAATAGTACATGAACTAGGGACTTCCAGATGTACAACCTGGATTTAGAAAAGGCAGAGGAACCAGAGATCAAATTGGCAGCATCTGTTGGATCATAGAAAAAGCAAGGAAATTCCAGAAAGCATCTCCTTCATTGACTACACTAAAGCCTTTGACTGTGTGGATCACAACAGACTGGAAAATTCTTCAAGAGATGGGAATCCCAGACCACCTTTTGTGCCTCCTGAAAGGTATAATATGCAGGTCAAGAAGCAACAGTTAGAACTGGCTATGAAACAACAGACTGGTTCCAAATTGGGAAAGGAATACATCAAGGCTGAATATTGTCTCCTTGCTTATTTAATCTATATGCAGAGTACATCATGTGAAATACCAGGCTGGATGAATCACTCGTTGGAATCAAGACTGCTGGGAGAAATATCAATAACCTCAGATAGGCAGATGACACCACCCTTATGGCAGAAAGCAAAGAACAACTAAGGAGCCTCTTGAATGAAGGTGAAAGAAGAGAGTGAAAAGGCTGGCTTAAAACTCAGCTTTCAAAAAACAAAGACCATGGTATCCAGCCCCATCACTCCATGCCAAATAGATGGGGAAACAATGGAAACAGTGAGAGGCTTTATTTTCTTGGGCTGCAAAATCACTACAGATGGTGACTGCAGCCATGAAATTAAAAGACACTCACTCCTTGGAAGGAAAGCTATGACAGGCTTAGACAGTGTATTAAAAAGCAGAGGTATCACTTTGCCGACAAAGGTGCAAAGAAAAACTATGGTTTTTCCAGTAGTCATGTAGGGATGTGAGAGTTGGACCATAAAGAAGACTGAGTGCCAAAGAACTGATGCTTTTGAACTATGGTGGGCGAAGACTCTTGAGAGTCCCTTGGACAGTGAGGAGATCAAACCAGTCAATCCTAAAAGAAATCAGTCCTGAATATTCATTGAAAGAACTGATGCTGAAACTCCAATACTTTGGCCACCTGATGTGAAGAGCTGACTCATTGGAAAAGACCCTGATGCTGGGGAAGATAGAGGGCAGGAAAAGGGGGTGACAGAGGATGAGATGGTTGGATGGCATCAGTGATAATAGACATAATTTGAGCAAACTCTGGGAGATAGTGAAGGACAGGGAAGCCTGGCGTGCTGCAGTCCATGGGGTTGCAAAGAGTTGGGCACGACTGAGCAACTGAACAGCAGTAGCTCTTTTACTTCACTTCTCTGTTAGCTTTCTTACTGAAACTGTTTTTGGTCATACAGTTTTTAGGAAAGTTTTTCTAGGTAGGGTCAAAATTTCCTTTAAAATTTTTATGAATATATACTCCCTTAAATGACAGAAAGCTGTTGACCCTCCCCTGTGTTCTGAAACAGCAGCACATGTTGATAAATGGTGATAAGTAGTGCTAATAGATTATGAATTTTTGTGGACTTTCAAGATGCTATGGTGATTTGAAAATTGAATACCAGCTGTGTGTATACCACTGTAGAAAACGTAATCTTTAATATCCACAATATTCTAACCTGTGTGCCCAACAGTAGAGTGTTTTGCATTTGCTCAGTCGTGGCCAACTCTTCACAACCCTGTGGACTGTAGCCTGCCAGCCTCCTCTGCCTGTGGAATTTTCCAGGCTAGAATACTCGAGTGGGTTGCCATTTCCTTCTCCAGGAGTGTTTTGCATGATTATATCCTGATCTGTATTTGTAAGTAGTGATTGATAGCTAATGGATAGAAATTTGGTAAGTAACATTAGCTCTCTGATAAGTAATTTTGCCCCAAATCCCAAAGCTAGTATGAAGTTGAGCTGGATTCAAACCCATATCTCTGATTTCACTCCCTTGTACTAATGTGTTAGAATTCATGTGGACCATATTCAGTTATGTTAAAAAAATGAGAAGGAAAGCATCTTCAGTTCAGTTCAGTCACTCAGTTGTGTCCAACTCCTTGCGACCCCATGAACTGCAGCAGGCCAGGACTCCCTGTCCATCACCAACTCCCAGAGTTCACTCAGACTCACGTCCATCGAGTCGGTGATGCCATCCAGCCATCTCATCCTCTGCCATCGCCTTTTCCTCCTGCCCTCAATCCCTCCCAGCATCAGTGTTTTCCAGTGAGTCATCTCTTCGCATGAGGTGGCCAAAGTACTGGAGTTTCAGCTTTAGCATCATTCCTTCCAAAGAACACCCAGGACTGATCTCCTTTAGAATGGACTGGTTGGATCTCCTTGCAGTCCAAGGGACTCTCAAGAGTCTTCTCCAACACCACAGTTCAAAACCATCAATTCTTCAGCACTCAGCTTTCTTCACAGTCCAACTCTCACATCCATACATGACCACTGGAAAAACCAAAGCCTTGACTAGATGGACCTTTGTTGGCAAAGTAATGTCTCTGCTTTTGAATATGCCACCTAGGTTGGTCATAGCTTTCCTTCCAAGGAGCAAGTGTCTTAATTTCATGGCTGCAGTCACCATCTGCAGTGATTTTGGAGCCCCAAAAAATAAAGTCTGACCCTGTTTCCACTGTTTCCCCATCTATTTCCCGTGAAGTGATGGGACCAGCTGCCATGATCTTCGTTTTCTGAATGTTGAGCTTTAAGCCAACTTTTTCACTCTCCTCTTTCACTTACATCAAGAGGCTTTTGAGTTCCTCTTCACTTTCTGCCATGAGGGTGGTGTCATCTGCATATCTGAGGTTATTGATATTTCTCCTGGCAATCTTGATTCCCAGAGAAGGCAATGGCACCCCACTCCAGTACTCTTGCCTGGAAAATCTCATGGATGCAAGCTGCAGTCCATGGGGTTGCTAAGAGTCGTACACGACTGAGCTACTTCACTTTCACTCTTCACTTTCATGCATTGGAGAAGGAAATGGCAACCCACTCCAGTGTTCTTGCCTTGAGAATCCCAGGGACGGGGGAGCCTGGTGGGCTGCTGTCTATGGGGTCACACAGAGTCAGACAAGACTGAAGCGACTTAGCAGCAGCAGCAGCAGCAGCAATCTTGGTTCCAGCTTGTGCTTCTTCCAGCCCAGCATTTCTCATGATGTATTCTGCATATAAGTTAAATAAGCAGGGTGACGATATGCAGCCTGACATACTCCTTTTCTTATTTGGAACCAGTCTGTTGTTCCATGTCCAGTTCTAACTGTTGCTTCCTGACCTGCATACAGGTTTCTCAAGAGGCAGGTCAGATGGTCTGCTATGCCCATCTCTTGAAGAATCTTCCACAGTTTATTGTGATCCACATAGTCAAAGGCTTGAAATAGCAGAAATAGATGTTTTTCTGGAACTCTCTTGCTTTTTCAATGATCCAGTGGATGTTGGCAGTTTGATCTCTGGTTCCTCTGCCTTTTCAAAAACCAGCTTGAACATCTGGAAGATAACGGTTCATGTATTGCTGAAACCTGGCTTGGAGAATTTTGAGCATTGTTTTACTAGCATGTGAGATGAGTGCAATTGTGCGGTAGTTTGAGCATTCTTTGACATTGCCTTTCTTTGGGATTGGAATGCAAACTGACCTTTTCCAGTCCTGTGGCCACTGCTGAGTTTTCCAAATTTGTTGGCATATTGAGTGCAGCACTTTCACAGCATCATCTTTCAGGATTTGAAACAGCTCAACTGGAATNCAACTGGAATTCCATCACTTCCACTAGCTTTGTTTGTAGTGATGCTTTCTAAGGCCCACTTGACTTCACATTCCAGGATGTCTGGCTCTAGATGAGTGATCACACCATTGTGCTTATCTGGGTCGTGAAGATCTTTTTTGTATAGTTCTTCTGTGTATTCTTGGTTTTATACTAAAACACTGCTATTTAACAAATGCCCTGTAAACTGATTTTATAAAGCAGTATCTTTGTTAGCTTCTCACTTGTTTTCCTGTTGTTTCAGGCCTTCCCTTTTAAATATAAAGAGAGGCATCCTCTGGAATATCTGAGACAATATCCTCACCTCAGGTGTAGGACTAATATTCTGGGTTCTGTACTGAGGGTTCGCAGTGAAGCCACAGCAGCTATCCATTCTTTCTTTAAGGTAAGGAGCTTTGCTTCTCAGTATTCATTCTGGTGAAGAAGTTGAATAATTGTTTAACACTGGAGTAGTATCCTGAAAAGTCTTGTGGTTATTTATTCCAAGCATGCTTTATTATGTGATACTTTTTTCTTTGACTGATTTAAAATTTTCTATTTATCACTAACTTTGAGCAATTTGATTAATATGTGCCTTGGCACAGCTTTTTAATGCTTCTTGTGTCTGGAGTTCATTGAATTTCTTTTCTAGTGCATTTCAGTTTTCACTAGGTTTTTCAGTCATTTTTCATCAGATATTTTTTATGTTACCTCTCTCCTTTGGGGACTTCAGTTACCCATGTATATTTGGCCACATGATAATTCCCATAGCTCACTCGTGGTTTGTTTTTTTTTTTAATCTTCTTTCCCCCAGTGTGTTTCTTTTGGATAGTTTCTTTTACTATGTTTTTTTTGTTTTTTTTGCTTACTGATCTTTTCTTCTGCAATGCCTGATTTGTTGTTGTTCCTGTTCAGTGCATTTTTCACTCCATACATTATAGGTTTCATAAGTGGTTGATTTGGGCCTTTTTTTTTTTTTC
>SJYQ01010921.1:0-28796 GCA_006410935.1 Redunca redunca
TAATTTATTATCCAATATAGGACACGATTGATGATTAAGTGGTGATATTAACATATTCAGCTAAACTGAAATTATAAATTTCTGATTTTCATCAAATTTAGGAAAATTTCAGTCATTCTCTTCCATATTTGCTAGGCTCTAGTATTTTTTACCTCTTCTTCAGTAACACCAATTAAGCACATGTTTAATGACTTGATTATAGCAAAATATCTAACAGTTTTCTAAAAGAAATTTTTTGTGTTTCACATGAGGTATTCTGTGTTGACTTATGTTAAATTCACTTACTCTTTGTAAACACATTCTGCTTCTGGTCCATTTAGTAAATTTTATAGTTCAGATACTATATTTTTGGTTCCCAAATTTATACTTTTTAATCATTTTTAGTTATTTGCAGTCATCTTTCTAATCATTTTATCCAGAAGCATTTGGTGAAGAGATTGTCTTTTCTCCATTGTATATTCTTGCCTCCTTTGTCAAAGATAGGTTGCCCATAGAGGCATGGGCTTATGTTTTGGTTTTCTATCTTGTTCTATTGATTTCTATTTCTGTTTTTGTGCCAATACCATACTG
Source organism: Redunca redunca (assembly GCA_006410935.1). Lineage (NCBI taxonomy): Eukaryota > Metazoa > Chordata > Mammalia > Artiodactyla > Bovidae > Redunca > Redunca redunca. Next base: position 571 of record SJYQ01010921.1, read on the forward strand.
TCTTTATTACAGTAGCTTTGTAGTATAGTCTGATGCCAAGGAGATTAATTCCTCCAGGTATGTTTTTCTATACAAGGCTGCTCAGGCTGTTTGGAGTCTTTTGCTTCTTTCTGATTTTTTGTTGTTAGTCTATAGGAATTCAAAGTGTTTCTCTGCATCAATTTTGTATCCTGTGATTTTACTAAATTCAGTGATCATTTCTAGCAATTTTCTTTAGGGTTTTCTTTATAGAAATAAGTGAAAGGGAACATGAAAGTCATTCAGTCATGTGTGACTCTTTCTGACCTCATGGACTGTACAGTGAATGGAATTCACCAGGCCAGTATACTAGAGGCAGTAGCCTTTCCCTTCTCCAGAGGAACTTCCCAACCCAAGGAAAGAACTCAGATCTCCTGCATGGCAAGCAGATTCTTTACCAGCTGAGCCAAAATGGAAGTCAAATAATACTGGAGAAGGTAGCCTATCCCTTCTCCAGTGCATCTTCCCAATTCAGTAATTAACCCGAGGTATGCTGCATTGCAGGCAGATTCTTTACCAACTGAGCTATGAGGGAAGCTATGTATAAAAATATGATGTCTGCAAACAGTGAGAGTTTTACTTCCTTTCCAATCTGGATTAATTTTATTTCTTTTTCTTCTCTAATTACTATGGCTAAGATTTCCAAAACTATGTTGTAGTGGTAACTGTGGGCATCCTTCCCTTGTTTCCGATCTTAGAGGAAATACTTTCTGGTTTTTACCAGTGTTGAAGTTTATCAAAATCATTCTACACATCTATTGATATTATTAAATGGTTTTTGTCTTTCAATTTGTTAATATGTTGTATCAGTGATTGGTTTTCATATATTGAAGAATTCTTGCAATCCTGGGATGCACCAAGTACTGCATTTCAGACTCTTTTGTTGACCATGATGGCTACTCCATTTCTTCTAAGGGATTCCTGCCCACAGTAGTAGATATAATGGGCATCTGAGTTCAATTCACCCATTCCAGTTCATTTTAGTTCACTGATTCCTAGAATATCAAGGTTCACTCTTGCCATCTCCTGTTTGACCACTTCCAATTTGCCTTGATTCATGGATCTAACATTCTAGGTTCCTATGCAGTATTGCGCCTTACAGCATCGGACCTTGATTCTATCACCAGTCACATCCACAACTGGGTATTGTTTTTTCTTTGGCTCCATCCCTTCATTCTTTCTGGAGTTATTTCTCCACTGGTTTCCAGTAGCATATTGGGGACCTACTGACCTGGGGAGTTCTTCTTTCAGTATCCTATCATTTTGCCTTTTCATACTGTTCATGGGGTTCTCAAGGCAAGAATACTGAAGTGGTTTGACATTCACTTCTCTAGTGGACCACATTCTGTCAGACCTCTCCACCATGACCTGCCCGTCTTACCTGGCCCCACAAGGCATGGCTTAGTTTCATTGAGTTAGTCAAGGCTGTGATCCTAGTGTGATTAGACTGACTATAGTTTTCTGTGATTATGGCTTCAGTGTGTCTACCCTCTGATGCCGTCTTGCAACACCTACCATCTTATTTGGGTTTCTCTTACCTTGGATGTGGGTATCTCTTCACAGCTGCTCCAGCAAAGTGCAGCCGCTGCTCCTTACCTTGGACAAGGGGTATCTCCTCACAAAGACCCCTGCTGACCTTGAGTAGCTCCTCTAGGCCCTCCTGAGTCCCCGCAGCCACTGCTCCTTGAACGTGGGGTTGCTCCTCTTGGTCACCGCCCCTGACATCAGATATGGGGTAGCTCATCCCAGCCGCCCTTGGCCTCAGGCATAGGGTAGCTCCTCAAAGCCTCCACCCCTGGCCTCAGGCGGGGGTAGCTCCTCTCGGCTGCCACCCCTCTGGCATGGTGTTCTCCCAGCTTCTGCCCCTGACCTTGGATGTGGATAGCTCCTCTTGGCCATACTTGTTCACCATTGCAGACACCTGTGCTGTGAACACCCATGTCCAACAGCACAAGAGAAAACTCTACACATGAACATCAACAGATGGTCAACACCAAAATCAGATTGATTATATTCTTTGCAGCCAAAGATGAAGAAGCTCTATACAGTCAACAAAAACAAGACTGGGAGCTGACTGTGGCTCAGATCATCAGCTCCTTAATGCCAAATTCAGATTTAAGTTGAATAAAGTAGGGGAAACCACTAGACCATTCAGGTATGACTTAAATCAAATCCCTTATGTTAACATAGTGGAAGTGAGAAATAGATTTTAGGGACTAGATCTGATAGATAGAGTGCCTGATGAACTATGGAATGAGGTTCATGACATTGTACAGGAGACAGGGATCAAGACCATCCCCATGGAAAAGAAATGCAAAAAACCAAAATGGCTGTTGGGAGAGNAAAGAAAGGCAATGCCAAAGAATGCTCAAACTACCGCACAATCGCACTCATCTCACATGCTAGTAAAGTAATGCTCAAAATTCTCCAAGCCAGGCTTCATCAATACATAAACTGTGAAATTCCAGATGTTCAAGCTGGTTTTAGAAAAGGCATAGGAACCAGAGATTAAATTGCCAACATCTGCTGGAACATGGAAAAAACAATAGATTACCAGGAAAACATTTATTTCTGCTTTATTGACTATGCCAAAGCCCTAACTGTGTGGATCACAATAAACTGTGGAAAATTCTGAAAGAAATGGGAATCCCAGACCACCTGATATGCCTTTGAGTAAACTATATGCAGGTCAGGAAGCAACAGTTAGAACTGGACATGGAACAACAGACACCAAGTGGAAAAGGAGTACATCAAGGCTGTATATTGTCACCCTGCTTATTTAACTTCTATGCAGAGTACATCATGAGAAACGCTGGGCTGGATGAAGCACAAGCTGGAATCAAGATTGCCGAGAGAAATATCAATAACCTCAGATATGTAGATAAACCACCCTTATGGCAGAAAGTGAAGAGGAACTAAAAAGCCTCTTGATGAAAGTGAAAGAGGAGAGTGAAAAGTTGGCTTAAAGCTCAATATTCAGAAAATGAAGATCATGGCATCTGGTCCCATCACTTCATGGCAAATAGATGGGGAAACAGTGGAAACAGTGTCAGACTTTATTTTTTTGGCCTCCAAAATCACTGCAGATGGTGACTGCAGCCATGAAATTAAAAGACACTTACTCCTTGGAAGAAAAGTTATGACCAACCTAGATGCATATTCAAAAGCAGAGACCTTACTTTGCCAACAAGGTCCGTCTAGTCAAGGCTCTGGTTTTTCCAGTGGTCATGTATGGATGTGAGAATTGGATTGTGAAGAAAGCTGAGCACCGAAGAATTGATCCTTTTGAACTGTGGTGTTGGAGAAGATTCTTGAGAGTCCCTTGGACTGCAAGGAGATCCAACCAGTCCATTCTAAAGGAGATCACCCCTGGGTGTTCTTTGGAAGGAATGATGCTAAAGCTGAAACTCCAGTACTTTGGCCACCTCATGCAAAGAGTTGACTCACTGGAAAAGACTCTGATGCTGGGAGGGATTGGGGGCAGGAGAAGAAGGGGACGACAGAGAATGAGATGACTGGATGGCATCACCAACTCGATGGACATGAGTCTGCGTGAACTCCAGGAGTTGGTCATGGACAGGGAGGCCTTTCATGCTGTGATTCATGGGGTTGCAGAGTCGGACACGACTGAGCAACTGAACTGAACTGAACCGAACTGAATATTACATTGTGTATATGTACCACAACTTCCTTATCCATTCGTCTGCTGATGAGCACCTAGGTTGTTTCCATATCTTAGCTATTTTAAATAGTGCTGCAATGAGCATTATGTCTCTTTCAACTTTGGTTTCCTCAGTGAGTATGTCATGCAGTTGGATTGCAGGGTCATATAGCAGTTTCAGTTCCAGGTGTTTAATGAATCTCCACACTGTTCTCCATAGTACCTGTAATAGATTGCACTCCCACTGCATTCCCAGTGTAGGAGGGTTCCCTTTTTCCACACCCTCTCCAGCACTTATTGTTTTTAGACATTTTGATGGTAGCCATTCTAACCAGTGTGAGATGGTACCTCATTATGGTTTTGATTTGGATTTCTCTGATAATGAGTGTTGAACATTTTTTCATGTGTTTATTAGCCATCTGTATGTCTTCTTTGGAGAAATATTTGTTTACTTATTTGGTCTATTTTTTGATTGGGTCTTATATTGTTCTGAAATTGAACTGCATGAGTTGCCTGTATATTTTGGAGATTGATTGTTTCTCACTCTTTTCATTCGCTATTATTTACTCCATTCTGAAGGCAGCCCTTTCACCTTGCTCATAGTTTCCTTCATTGTGCAAAAGCTTTTATGTTTAATTAGGTCCCATTTGTTAATTTTTGTTTTTATTTCCATTACTCTGGGTGGTGGCTCATAGAGGATCTTGCTGTGATTTATGTCAGAGAGTGTTCTCTCTCTGTTTTCCTCTAAGTTTTATAGTTTCTAGTCTTACATTTAGATATTTCATCCATTTTGAGTTTATTTTTGTATATGGTGTTAGAATGTGTTCAAGTTTCTACATGTGGTTGACTAGTTTTCCCAGAACCAATTGTGAAAGAGATTGTATTTACTCCATTGTATATTTTTCCTCCTTTGTCAGAGATAAGCTATCCATAGGTGCATGGATTTATCTCTGTGCTTTCTATTTTGATCCATTGATCTATATTTCTGTCTTTCTTTCATACCATACTGTCTTGATGACTGTAGCTTTGCAGTATAGTCTGAGGTCAGGCAGGTTGATTCTCCAGTTCCATTCTTTCTCAAGATTTCATTGACTATTCAAGGTTTTTTGTGTTCCCTACAAATTGTGAAATTTGTCCTAGTTCTGTGAAAAATACTTATATGGACTTGATAAGGATTGCATTGAATCTATAGATTGTTTGTTAGTATACTCATTTTCACTATATTGATTTTTCCAAACCAGAATCTTGTTATATTTCTCCATATTTGTGTCACTTTTGATTTCTTTCATCAGTGTTTTATAGCTTTCTACATAGACAGATCTTTTGTTTCTTTAGGTAAATTTATTCCCAAGTATCTTATTCTTTTCATTGCAATGCTAATGGGATTTTTTTTAATAAATTTATCTATTTTAATTGGAGGTTAATTATTTTACAATATTGTATTGGTTTTGCCATACATCAACATGAATCTGCCACAGGTGTACATGTGTTCCCCATTCTGAAACCCCTCCCGTTTTTTAAATTTCTCTTTCTTTTTTCTCATTGTTAGTTTATAGGAATGCAAGGGATTTCTGTTTATTAATTTTATATCCTGCAACTTTACTATAGTCATTAATTAGCTCTGGTAATTTTCTGATGGTGTCTTTAAGGTTTTCTATGTAGAGTATCATGTCATCCGTAAACAGTGAGAGTTTTACTCTTCTTTTATAATCTGGATTCCTTTTATTTCTTTTTCTCCTCTGATTATCGTGGTTAGGACTTCCAAAATTATGTTGAATAGTAGCGGTGAGAGTGGGCACCCTTGTCTCATTCCTGATTTTAGAGGAAATGCTTGCAGTTTTTTTTTTTTTTTCCTCCCCATTTAAGATAATGTTTGCTGTTGGTTTATCATATATGGCTTTTATTATGTTGAGATATGTTCCTTCTATGCCTGCTTTTTGGAGAGTTTTTATCATAAATGGGTGTTAAATTTTGTCAAAGTCTTTCTCTGCATCTATTGAGATAATCATATGATTTTCATCTTTCAATTTGTTAATATGGTGTTTCACATTGATTGAATTACAAATATTGAAGAATTCTTGAAACCTTAGGATAAAGCCCACTTAGACATGATATATGATCTTTTAATATGTGGTTGGAATCTGTTTGCTAGAATTTTGTTGAGGATTTTTGCATCTATGTTCATTGATGATATTGGCCTGTAGTATTCTTTTCTGTGGCACCTTTGTCTGGTTTTGGTATTTGGGTGATGGTGGCCTCATAGAATGAGTTTGAGAGTTTACCTTCTTCTTCAATTTTTTGGAAGAGTTTCAGTAGGATAGGTATTAGCTCTTTTCTAAATTTTCAGTAAATTTCACCTGTGAATCCATCTGGTCCTTAGCTTTTGTTTGTTGGAAGATTTTTTATTACAACTTCAATTTCTGTGCTTGTGATGGGTCTGTTAAAATTTTCTATGTCTTCCTGGTTCAGTTTTGGAAGGTTATACTTTTCTAAGAACTTGTCCAATCCTTCCAAGTTGTCCATTTTATTGGCATAAAACTGCTCATAGTAGTCTCTTATGACCTTTTGCATTTCTGTGTTGTCTGTTGTGACTTCTTCGTTTTCATTTTTAATTTTATTGATTTGATTATTCTACTTTTTTACTTAATGAGTCTGGCTAATGGTTCATCTATTTTATTTATCTTCTAAAAAAATCAACTTTTAGTTTTGTTGATTTTTCTAGTCTCTTTTGTTTCTTTTTCAATTACTTCTGCTCTGATTTTTATGATTTCTTTCCTTCTTCTAACTATGGGGTTCTTCTTTTCTTCTTTTTCTAGTTGCTTTAGATGTAAAGTTATGTTGTTTATTTGATGTATCTCTTGTTTTGTTTCTTGAGGTAAGCTTGTATTACCATGAATCTCCCTCTTAGCCCTGCTTTTACTGAATCTCATAGGTTTTGTATTGTCATGTTTTCATTTTCATTTGTTTCTATGAATATTTTGATTTACTTTTTGATTTCTTCCATGATCAGAGTATGTTGTTTAGCCTCCATATGTTTGTATTTTTAATAGTTTTAATATCTTAAGTTTTTTTCCTGTAATTAACATCTAATCTTACTGCATTGTGATTAGAAAAGTTGTTTGAAATGATTTCAATTTTTTAGAAATTTACCAAGGCTACATTTATGGCCCAGAATGTGATCTATTCTGAATAATGTTTCATATGAACTTGAGAAAAAGATAAATTCCATTGTTTTGGGTTGAATTGGCATATAGATATTAATTAGGTCTATTATATCTATTACAGCTTGTGTTTCCTTGCTAATTTTCTGTTTGGTTGCTCTATTCATAGGTATGAGTGAGGCAATAAAATCCCAAACTATTATTGTGTTACTGTTAATTTTCCCTTCCATACTTGTTAACATTTGCTTACTTATTGAGGTGCTACTTTCTTGGATGCATATATATCAAATTACAAATGGCATTTTTCACAGAACAAGAACAAAAACTATCAAAATTGGTATGGAGATACAAAAGGCCCTGAGTAGCCAAATCCATACAAAGACAACACAAGAAAAGGAAAACTACAAGCCAATATCACTGATGAACATAGATGCAAATATCCTCAACAAAATTAACAAACTGAATTCAGCATCACTTCAAAAAGTTCATACACCATGATCAAGTTGGGTTTACTCCAGGGATGCAGGATTCTTCAATATACACAAATCAATCAATGTGCTATACCATATTAACAAGTTGAAAGATAAAAGCCATTTGATAATCTCAATAGATGTAGAAAAAGCCTTTGATAAAATTCAGCACTGATATGTGATTAAAACTCCTCAAAAATGGGCATAGATGGAATTTACCTCAACATAGTAAAAGCCACTTATGATAAGCATACAGCAAACATTATTCTCAAAAGTGAAAAGCTGAAAGCTTTCCCCTTAAGATCAGGAACAAGACAAGGGTGTAAACTTTTGCCACTATTATTCAACATAGATACAGCAACCAGAGAAGAAAAAGAAATAAAAGGAATCGAGGTTGGAAAAGAAGTAAAGCTCTCGCTGTTTGCAGATACATGATACTCTACATAGAAAATCCTAAAGATAGTATCAGAAACTTATTAGAGCTAGTCAGTTAATTTAGCAAAGTTTCAGAATACAAAATCAGTACACAGATATCACTTGCATTTCTATTTATTAACAATGAAAAATCAGAAAGAAATTAAGAAATCAATCCTATTCATCATTGCAATGAAAAGAATTAAATATCTAGGAATAAACCTACCTAAGGAAACAAAAGAACTATATACATAAAATTATAAGACACATAAAATAAATCAAAGATGACATAAATAGATGGAGAGATATTCCATGTTCCTGGGTAGGAAGAATCAATGTTGTGAAAATGACTATAGTACCAAACACAGTCTACAGATTCAATGCAATCCATATCAAATTACCAATGGCATTTTTCACAGAACTAGAACAAAAAATTTCATAATTCATATGGAAACACAAAAGACCCTGATTAGCAAAAGCAGTCTTGAAAAAGAAGAATGGATTAACATAATAAATTATTCCCAATATAATCATCTCAATAGATGTAGGAAAGGCTTTTGACGAAGTGCAGCACTCTTTTATGATAAATACTCTCCCAAAAGTGGGCGTAGAGGGGACATACCTCAACAAAATAAAGGTCATATATGACAAACCTACAGTTACCATTGTAATCAATGGTGAAAAGCTGAAAGCATTCCCTCTAAGATCAGGAACAAGATAAGAATGTCCACTCTCTTCGCTTTTATTCAACATTGCTTTGGGATTCCTAGCTACAGCAATCTGAGAAGAAAAAGAGGTAAAAGGAATCCAAATTGGAAAAGAAGAAGTTAAGCTGTCACTATCTGCAGATGACATGATATTATACAAAAAAAAAAAAAAAAACTACTAGAACCCATCAATTAATTTGGTAAAGTTGCAGGTTACAATATTAATACACAGAAATCTGTTGTAGTTCTATACATTAACAATGAAAGATCAGAAAGAGAAATTCAAGAAGCAATTCCATTTACCAATGAATCAAAAATAATAAAATACCTAGGAATAAACCTGCCTAAGAAGAAAAAAGACATGTACTCTGAAATCTATAAAATACTGATAAAAGAAATGGAAGAAGACATAAACATATAGAAAGATATACCATGTTCACGGATTAGAAGAATCAATATTGTCAGAATGACTAGGCTATTCAAGATAAACTACAATTCAGTGCAATTTCTATCAAATTACAAATGGCATTTTTCACAGAACAAGAACAAAAACGATCAAAATTGGTATGGAGATACAAAAGGCCCTGAGTAGCCAAAATAATCTTGAGAAGGAAAAATAGAGCTGGAGGAATCAGCCTCCCTGACTTCTGAAAAGCTTCTATAAAGCTACAGTCATCAAAACTGTATTTTATAGCCACAACAAATAGAAATATAGATCAATGGAACAGGGTAGAAAACCCAGAAATAAGCCCATGCACCTATGGTAAATTAATCTATGATAAAGAAAGCAAGTACATGATGTTGAAAAGATAGTCTCTTCACCAAGTGGTGCTGGAAAAACTGGACTGCCACATGTAAAAAGAATGAAACTTGATAATTCCTTAACTCCATACACAAAAATAAACTCAAAACGGATTGAAGACCTAAATGTTAGTCTGGACAGTATAAAACTCTTAAAGGAAAACATAGGCAGAACACTCTTCAATATAAATGAGAGCAACATCTTTTTCAATCCATCTTTAAACATAATGGAAATTAAAAGCAAAAATAAACAAATAGGACCTACTTAAACTCAAAAGCTTTTGCACAACCATGGCAATAGTAAACAAAATGCAAAACCAACACACAGAGTGGGAGAAAATATTTGCAAATGATGTGACTGATAAGGGATTGGTCTTCAAAATTTACAAACAGCTTATGACACTTAATAACATCAAAACAAATAGTCCACTCAAAACATGGGCAGAAAACCTGAATAGACATTTCTCTAAAGAGGATGTAGAGATGGCCAATAGGTACTTGAAATGATGTTCAATGGTGCTAATAACTAGAGAAATGCAAATCAAAACTCTAATGAAATATCACCTCTCAATGGTCAGAATGACTATTAACAAAATGCTGGAGAGGGTGTGGAGAGAAAGTAATCCTTCTGTACTGTTTACAGGAAAGTAAGTGGCACAGCCATTTTGAAGAACAGTATGGAGGTTCCTTAATAAACTAAAAATAGAGCTACCATATGACCCTGAAATGCCACTCCTGTACATCCATCCAGAGAAAAATATGACTCCAAAAGATACATGCATCCCACTGCTCACTGCAACAGTAGCCAAGACATGGGAGACACCTGAATGTCCATCAACATAGGAAAGTATTAAAAGGATGTGGTACATATATTCACTGCAATAATACTCAGCCACTAAGAAGAATGAAATAGTGCCATTCACAGTAACATGAATGGACCTAAAGAGTGTCATACTGAGTGAAGTAAGTCAGAGGAGAAATATCTCATGATATTCTTTATATCTGGAATCAAAAAGAAATGATACAAATGAACTTACTTACAAAATAGAAAAAGACTCATAGACTTGGAAAACAAACTCTAGGTCCCCAGGGGGAAGGGATAGTTAAGAACTTTGGGAAAGTCATGTACACGCTGCTATATTTAAAATGGATAACCATCAAAAACTTATTGTATAGCACTTAGAACACTGCTCAATGTTACGTGCCAGCCTGGATGGGATGGGGATTTGGGGGAGGATGGATACATGTATTTGTATGGTTGAGTCCCTTCATTGTTCACCTAAAACTATCACAACATTATTAATTGGCTAAACATAAATATGTTTTTGGTGTTTAAAAAAACTCTACTAGAAAGAGAAAAAAACATCATAAGAAAATAAAACAATAACAACAAAAATAAAAACATATGGGGAGCAAACCTTGGAGGTGGGTGTAGTGGCTTAGATGGGGAATGGCTTAACTTGGGCTGTGGCATGATTTACATGGAGATGGGGTTTAGGCAGGGGCAGGGTCCTCATTCAGGTCCCACATGGCAAGAAAAGGCCAAAAGGGTGAGGTTGGAGCCAGGGTCCTGGCCTCAGCCCAGCAGAGGGGGCCTCTGGAGTGTCACCAGCTTTGGGGTGTGGAGGGTCAGGCCAAGGTCCATAAGAGGCCACCAAGGGACAAGTGGTTGGGGGAACACCAAGGGTTTCCCCACACCTTCACACCCTGTGTGATCCTCCCCCAAACGGCCAGCCTTTTTCTCCCCTCCACCTCATGATCGTAGAACCTATGCAGGCAGAGGGTGCTCTCAGAGATAGCCCCAGAGACAGAGTTCCTGGCCCAGAGGGCAGAAGTGGTCCCCAGAGGACCAAGGAGAGACCCAGAGAGTGGAGGGTTCTCAGAGGAGGGAGAGCAGAGGGGTCCCCTGGATGATAGAGAACTCAGCTAGAGAACAGAGGGCAGTCCAGGAGGACCAAGAGGGCACCACAGTATAGAAGACTCCTAGAGAATGGAGAATGGGGCCCTGGAGGGCAGAGGTAGTCCCAGAGGGTGAAGGACTTGGCCCAAGACCTCAGGAGGATCCTCAGGTCCAAATGGGCAGGGAAACACCAAGCAGTTCCTCATTGCTCAAATTCTGAGAGATTTTCCCCTGGGCAATCTGGCTTTATTTCCTCCCCCCTTTCTCAAAACTCTGTAGGCACAGGGGACCCTGATGTTCAGAGGCAGCGCTGGAGGGATAGAAGAAGTCCTGTAGGGTGGAGGACCAAGTTGGTGACCTCAGGACATTCCCCGGGGCCAAGTGTATGGGGAATATTAGGCATCTCCCTTAGTTGATCCTCCAACCTCCAGGATCCTTCTCTTCCTTGTTGGTCTCCTGTAGGCAAGCGTGCTTCTCCTGGCTACCTACAAATTTTGACTGCCATTTACAACATTTCAGTATCTCAGGCATTGTATAGATTTTTTTTTTCCTTTTTTCTTGGCTATGAGTCATTTTTCTTGGCAGTTCCTCTGTTGAATAATAAATTATATCCTAAATTTTAACTTTCAGAGATTCTAGATTGTTTTCTTTCTTTTTTTTTTGAATGAAGATTATTTATTTTGCATTAGACAATTATCTTTACTAGATTTAAATGTGAAACTTTATTTCTTTAGCAGCAGCTTTGATCTTACCTGATACTTCATCATTAGCTTCAGTTCAATTCAGTTCAGTCGCTCAGTTGTGTCTGACTCTTTGCAAACCCCTGAGCCAGAGCACACCAGGCCTCCCTGTCTATCACCAACTCCTGGAATTTTACCCGAACTCATGTCCATTGCGTTGGTGATGCCATCCAACCATCTCATCCTCTATCGTCCCCTTCTCCTCCTGCCTTCAATCTTTCCCAGCATCAGAGTATTTTCAAATGAGTCAGCTCTTCGCATCAGGTGGCCGAAATGTCAGAGTTACAGCTTCAACATCAGTCCTTCCAATAAACACTCAGGACTGATCTCCTTTAGGACGGACTGGTTGCATCTCCTTGCAGTCCAAGGGACTCTCAAGAGTCTTCTCTAACACCACAGTTAAAAAACATCAATTCTTCGGCACCCAGCTTTCTTTATAGTCCAACTTTCACATCCATACATGACTACTGGAAAAATCATAGTCTTGACTAGATGGACCTTTGCTGACAAAATAATGTCTCTGCTTTTTAATATGCTATGTTGTTTATAACTTTCCGTCCAAGGAGTAAGTGTCTTTTAATTTCATGGCTGGAATCACCATCTGCAGTGATTTTTGGAGACCCCCAAAATTAAACTCAGACACTGTTTCTATTCGCCATGAAGTGATGGGACCGGATGCTGTGATCTTAGTTTTCTGAATGTTGAGCCTTAAGCCAACATTTTTACTCTCCTCTTTCACTTTCATCAAGAGGATCATTAGTTCTTCTTCCCTTTCTTCCATTAAGGTGGTGTCATCTGCATATCTGAGGTTATTGATATTTCTCCTGGCAATCTTGATTCCAGCTTGTGATCTTCCAGCCCAACGTTTCTCATGATGTACTCTGCATATAAGTTAAATCAGTTCAGTTCAGTTGTCAGTCGTGTCCGACTCTTTGCGACCCCATGAATCGCAGCACACCAGGCCTCCCTGTCCATCACCATCTCCCAGAGATCACTCAGACTCACGTCCATCGAGTCCATGATGCCTTCCAGCCATCTCATCCGGGGTCATCCCCTTCTCCTCCTGCCCCCAGTCTCTCCCAGCATCAGAGTCTTTTCCAATAAGTCAACTCTTCGCATGAGGTGTCCAAAGTACTGGAGCTTCAGCTTCAGCATCATCCCCTTCAAAGAAATCCCAGGGTTGATCTCCTTCAGAATGGACTGGTTGGATCTCCTTGCAGTCCAAGGGACTCTCAAGAGTCTTCTCCAACACCACAGTTCAAATGCATCAATTCTTCGGCGCTCAGCCTTCTTCACAGTCCAACTCTCACATCCATACATGACCACAGGAAAAACCATAGCCTTGACTAGATGGACCTTAGTCGGCAAAGTAATGTATCTGCTTTTCAATATACTATCTAAATTGGTCATAACTTTTCTTCCAAGGAGTAAGTGTCTTTTAATTTCATGGCTGCAATCACCATCTGATGTGATTTTGGAGCCCAGAAAAACAAAGCCTCTCACTGTTTCCACTGTTTCCCCAACTATGTGCCATGAAGCGATGGGACCGGATGCCATGATCTTCGATTTCTGAATGTTGAGCTTTAAGCTAACTTTTTCACTCTCCTCTTTCACTTTCATCAAGAGGCTTTTTAGCTCCTCTTCACTTTCTGCCATAAGGGTGGTGTCATCTGCATATCCAAGTAANATATTTCTCCCAGCAATCTTGATTCCAGCTTGTGTTTCTTCCAGTCCAGTGTTTCTCATGATGTACTCTGCATATAAGTTAAATAAGCTGGGTGACAATATACAGCCTTGATGTACTCCTTTTCCTATTTGGAACCAATCAGTTGTTCCATGTCCAGTTCTAACTGTTGCTTCCTGACTTGCATACAGATTTCTCAAGAGGCAGGTTAGGTGGTCTGGTATTCCAATCTGTTGAAGAATTTTCCACAGTTTATTGTGATCCACAGAGTCAAAGGCTTTGGCATAGTCAATAAAGCAGAAATAGGTGTTTTTCTGGAACTCTCTTGCTTTTTCCATGATCCGGTGGATGTTGGCAATTTGATCTCTGGTTCCTATGCCTTTTCTAAAACCAGCTTGAACATCAGGGTGTTCATGGTTCACGTATTGCTGAAGCCTGCCTTGGAGAATTTTGAGCATTATTTTACTAGCATGTGAGATGAGTGCAATTGTGCGGTAGTTTGAGCATTCTTTGGCATTGCCTTTCTTTGGAATTGGAATGAAAACTGACCTTTTCCAGTCCTGTGACCACTGCTGAGTTTTCCAAATTTGCTGGCATCAATAGTGCAGCACTTTGACAGCATCATCTTTCAGGATTTGACACAGCTCAACTGGAATTTCATCACCTCCACTAGCTTTGTTTGTAGTGATGCTTTCTAAGGCCCACTTGACTTCACATTCCAAGATGTATGGCTCTAGATTAGTGATCACATCATCATGATTATCTGGGTCGTGAAGATCTTTTTTGTAAAGTTCTTCCGTGTATTCTTGGCACCTCTTCTTAATATCTCTGCTTCTGTTAGGTCCATACCATTTCTGTCCTTTATTGAGCCCATCTTTGCATGAAATGTTCACTTGGTATCTCTAATTTTCTTGAAGAGATCTCTAGTCTTTCCCATTCTGTTGTTTTCCTCTGTTTCTTTGCATTGATTGCTGAAGAAGGCTTTCTTATCTCTTCTTGCTATTCATGGAACTCTGCATTTAGATGCTTATATTTTTCCTTTTCTCCTTTGCTTTTCACCTCTCTTCTTTTCACAGCTATTTGTAATGTCTCCCCAAACAGCCATTTTGCTTTTTTGCATTTCTTTTCCATGGGGATGGTCTTGATCCCTGTCTCCTGTACAATGTCACGAACCTCATTCCATAGTTCATCAGGCACTCTATCTATCAGATCTAGACCCTTAAATCTATTTCTCACTTCCACTGTATAATCATAAGGGATTTGATTTGGGTCATACCTGAATGGTCTAGCAGTTTTCCCTACTTTCTTCAATTTAAGTCTGAATTTGGCAATAAGAAGTTCATGATCTGAGCCACAGTCAGGTCCCGGTCTTGTTTTTGTTGACTGTATAGAGCTTCTCCATCTTTGGCTGCAAAGAATATAATCTATCTGTTTTTGGTGTTGACCATCTGGTGATGTCATAAGCAGAGTGAAAATAATCAATCTTGATTCATTCCTTATCCTCTTTGGAACCAGTCTGGTATTCTGTGGCTTTAGCTTGCTGCTACTGCTGCTGCTGCTGCTGCTGCTGCTGCTGCTGCTGCTAAGTCTCTTCAGTTGTGTCTGACTCTATGCGACCCCATAGACAGCAGCTTACCAGGCTCCCCCGTCCCTGGGATTCTCCAGGCAAGAACACTGGAGTGGGTTGCCATTTCCTTCTCCAATGCATGAAAGTGAAAAGTGAAAATGAAGTCAGTCAGTCGTGGCCAGCTCCCAGTGATCCCAAGGACTGCAGCCTTCCAGGCTCCTCAGTCCATGGGATTTGCCAGGCAAGAGTACTGGAGTGGGATGCCATTACCTTCTCCAGTGTCTTTAGCTTATCCCTTTAGAATCTGTTCCATACATGCAAAGTTCAAGAGTTAGTCAGGAATAGGGATAGACAGAGTTAGATATTCCTTCATTATCTCTTTTCTTTCCTGGATTCTGCCACACTTCTGCAAACTGCAGTTTCCTTTGCTTCAGTTTTCTGGCTACTCTGAATATAAATTCACCAAGAATTTGTGAATTTGAAGAAACAAATTGGAAAGAAGAAACTGTGCATTTGTTGGATAATGTGGCATGTGTAAAGAGAAGTTGGAATAAAACTTAAATATTTCATTTGTGAGCCCCTACATCTCCACTTCTTCAGGGCAAGCAAAATTGAGTGGAATATTCTGAGCTGCCTCAAGAATAGACCTCTGAAATTCTGTCCTTAGAATATTTTATTCCACAAGTAAATTGAGTATTAACTGGGTTTGAACTTCTGTACTTTCTGATATCAGCATACATTCATCTGCTTGTTTATAACAAAGTCCTTTATTTTATATTAATAATGTTGGGCTGCACCCACATGCCTGCAAGTCCTGTATTTGTCCAGCTTCAAGACAGAAAAAACAGCCAGGAGTCATCAACAGAGACATCAATAGTTGAATGGATGGGGAAGCTTACACACCTGAAACAAGGTCCTGGAGTGACACCCTACGTAATGGGCAGTGCTTGATGACTGTCTTAGCTCCAGGTGGGAGGGAGGGGAGTATGCCAATTACAGGAGGAGTTACGTCAGGTTGGGTAATTAATTACCAGGGAAGTTAGCAGAGGGCATGTACAGGGAGCAAGAGAACAGGCATCTAAAGTGGCCTAATCATATACTAATATAGAAATAAGAGATCAGATGGAGGATTAAAATGCTCTTTCAGTAGAAGCTGACAAAGATAGAATACTAGACCTTAAACTACAACTTCTACACATATGCCAAAATCTTAATACACTATTTAAAGAATAAAAGAGTTACTTAAAAAATATTACACTGAAACTACTCTGTTGTGTATGACAGTTTTGAAGACAAAATACCTCCTAATAAGATGCTAACTTATTAGCTGATTTCCTTAATGCATTTTATCTAGATATGTCATTTATTAACTTTGCTGTGTTATTTTATATCTACAAATAACAAATGTTCACTTCTTATCAGCATGTCAACAGTAGGAAAAAAATACCTATTTTTCATTCTTTATTTTCTAAATATCTATCACCTTATTTGTCCATCTTTTTAAATTAGTATTTGCCATTCATATATATGCTTTTTTGTATACAAATTGTCCTTTAGAAATAAATGTAGGTTACTAATAAAAGTGATTGCCCCTGGCATGCAGAATTCTGGGAATCAAGATGAATTTAGAAACTTGTATTTGAGTGCTTTACTCTTTTAATAGTGTTCTTTGTAAATCTATTCAGTTCATTTCAGTTCAGTTGCTCAGTCGTGTCCAACTCTTTGCGACCCCATGAATTGCAGCACGCCAGGCCTCCCTGTTCATCACCAACTCCCAGAGTCTACCCAAATTCATGTCCATCGAGTCAGTGATGCCATTCAGCCATCTCATCCTCTGCCATCCGCTTCTCCTCCTGCCTCTAATCCCTCCCAGCATCAGGGTCTTTTCAAATGAGTCAACTCTTCACATGAGATAGCCAAAGTATTGAAATTTCAGCTTCAGCACCAGTGAACACCCAGGACTGATCTCCTTCAGAATGGACTGATTGGATCTCCTTGCAGTCCAAGGGACTCTTAAGAGTCTTCTCCAACACCACAGTTCAAAAGCATTAATTCTTTGGCACTCAACTTTCTTCACAGTCAAACTCTCACATCCATGCATGACCACTGGGAAAACCATAGCCTTGACTAGATGGGCCTTTGTCAGCAAAGTAATGTCTCTGCTTTATATCTATTACTTTCTTTTAAAATGAGACTTTAAAAGACCACATAGGTAAATTGTGTCTGTTAAATTTATGGCCCATATATAGTCCCTGCAAGTTTTCCATATTATGTTTGTCCTTATGTTTCTATTTTCAGTGGTAGAGTTTTAGCATTTTAAAAAGTTTTCTGCTGCTATATGAATTCAATTAATATCTATATATTCAATTACATCTTAGTGTGAATATTAAATAAACATCTATTACATACAAGATAACTATTTTTCTGCTTTTTATAATACACTCAAGCAGTTTTTATATTCCAACTTCAGTTATCAAAATTCTATACCAGGTATTTGCTCTGAAGTATTATGGTTCTGTTAAAGTCCACTCTGTATATATCTAGATACTGTCCAAAGATTCTGTTCATGTATTTATCCAACAATTTGTATATTTTAAATTTATATTACTACTTCATTAATCTAGCAACCTGGGAAGCTAATGGTGATGCTGAAGCAATGAGCAGTCCTAGAATATATACTTTGTATTCCTGTCTCAGGAAGATCTGCTGCACAAGAGATAGGATACCCACTTGAGTGTTCTTGAGCTTCTCTGGTGGCTCAGATGGTAAAGAATCTGCCTGCAATCAGGGAGACCTGGGTTTAATCCCTGGATTGGGCAGATCCCTTGGAGAAGGGAACAGCTACTGACTCCAATAAAATATAAAAGAACTTTGCTGCCCTGGAGAAGGGAAATGGCAATCCATTTCAGTATTCTTGCCTGAAGAATTCCATGGACAGAGGAGCCTAGCAAATTAAAGTTCAGGGAATATCAAAGAGCTGGGCACAACAACAAGAACAGAAAAGAATCAGGCACGACTGAGAAACTAGCTCACAGTAACTCAGATTTTAAAGCACAACAAGATATTTAAGAACAGATAAACAAATTAAGAGTAATCTTCATTCATGCCTATGTATATTTTCACAAAATATTTTTATTTAAAATGCACATCAGTATACATTATAACTGTAAATATCATTTTGAAAATATAATATCTTACATGTGAGAATATAAAATTTCAGTAGTTTAACATGTCATCAGCAAGTATTTTCAAAATATGCTAAATAAAATGTACTATTCAAGGAACAGGAGACACCAAAGCACATAAAATTTATTTTATTGCAATGTAATTTACAATAAAAGCTTAGAAAGAAAAAGAAAAATTAATGACAACGGAAGGTTTGTGTGGCATGACAAAAATACTCTGCTCTTCATTTTGCACACATTAATTTCATTTTATTCTAACCAAAACATTAAATAAAGAAAAGAAAAATAATATGCAAGATAGGTGCTATAATTATCTACATTTTACAAATGATACATCAAGATTCTAACATATACAGTAACTTCCCAAATTCTGCAGCTATTGAGTGGTTGGACCTTCACTAACCTTGGCTAATGTAAGTCTAGAATCACCACCCTTAACCTTACAACATACTGATATAGTTCCAACAAGGACATCGATAAAAGGTAAATACATCTAATTATTTAAGCAAGGAAAATTGTCTAGGACCCTAACCATGTACTTAGTATTTGATTTTCTTGGAAAGTTAGTTATATGAGAAAAAAAAAAAAAAAAGCAGTGGAAGTAATAGAAGAATGAATAAAAGTATTATTTATTGAGAACTATAAGTGGTGCTGGAGAAAGCTCCTGAGAGTCCCTTGAACAGCAAGGAGATCAAACCAATCAATCTTAAAGGAAAACAATCCTGAATATTCACTGGAAAGACTGATGCTGAAGCTCCAGTATTTTGGTCACCTGATGCGAAGTTGATTCATTGAAAAAGTCCTTGATGCTGGGAAGGATTGAGGGCAGAAAGAAAAGAGAGGATTAAAATGGCTGGATGGCATCACTGATACAATGGACATAAACTTGGGCAAACTTCGGGAGATTGGTGAGTGGCAGGGAGGTCTGGCACGCTGCAATCCATGGGGTTGCAGAGTCAGCATGACTGGATGTCTGAAAAACAACAACAACAACAAGTAATTCAGCATGGCTGAAGCAATGGTTAGGGTGTATGCTGGAATGCTGGCAAGAGAAGTAAGATGTAGAAACAGGAATATAATATAATGCAGGAAGTTTATTATTGGCCAAGACAGCCTTAATTTTTACCTTTGCTTAACTAAATGTTGGAGTTACTACTGACTATAAGCCCTGTACCTCTCTTTCCTTAGAGAAGTTTTACATTATAAAACGTGTAATTTTGAATTTTCTGCCCTTTGTTGTGTAAATCTTCTATGTCTTTCTCAAAGACCTGGTAGCCATTCCTTTGAAATGTAATCATCAAAAAAGATAGTACCTTCATCTCATCTCTGTGGGAGAGTAGAAGATTAACTTAGGTCAGCAACAGTTAACACAGGTAGCTTAACCACACTGACTAAATTTTTCCCCTGATATATTATCCTTTAGCTCTTCTGTCTTTCCTTTGTTTTCAGTAGAGTTGAGTTCAATCTATCTCCTATTCCAACAGTGTTGATCCAATTACAATATCTTGAGTAAAGTCTTTCTTGCCTATTTCACTCTTGTGCAATATTGTCTTAACATTATTACTATAAACACTGAAACTTACAGGAAAAAATATATCTACTCACATCAGCTAAATTTTACTGTGTACAGTTCCTGCTATAAGTTGAATGTGTGTGTGGGGAGAAGTCTATACATATATTCTCTGGCCTGATAATAAGTGAAGCAGTTTGGATGTGTATGTGCAACACATATTGTTGTTTGAAACAATAAATTTTCCAGAGACAGGAAGAAATAATATTGAGGAGTTTTAACATCAAAATTCTAGGTAGGCTGGCAAGGTCAGGCAATGCCTGCCTGTCACAAAATATTAATAAGGCCAAGAGTTTGTCATTTGATGGATAGACTCATAAGGACATGTCTCTGAAGGGATACCAGAGATCAAAAGATCAGTTTGTGAAGAGGAAAGAGAAGTGGCAGATTGCAAGAATGTTTAGCCAGATGTCCATACTTCAAAGTGTCTGTCCAAGAGAGGGCAACAGATAGTCACTGTCTTTCTCTGTTATTTCTTATACACAAATATCTTTCAGATGGGGTAAACTTTGGACCTGAACTAATAACAGCAACAACAACAAAAAGTATGTCTTATATAGTATTAATTTCTATTTAAATAAAGCATGGCTCTGGGTACACTTTAAAAAAAGAGTACAAAGGGCAGTTTTGGTTAATACACACTTTAAAGTATATGTCTCAATTTAAAATATATTGACAGGGCTTTGAAAGATAAGAAAGTATATTTATAATTCTCTCAAAAATTCTCTTCTTTCTTTCCAATTTGATGCTAATGTTAAAAAATTAAGCATCTAAAATATTTCAACATTGAAGTTTATTGATATTTTGATTTCTACTGATTCAGCTTTCAAATAAACTATTTATCCTGAACTCATCATTTAAGGATTAGTTTGAATCACCATTTGCTGTCATCAGAAAACAGTTTTCTTTTTTTTTTTTTAGGGAAATTTATAGATNTTTTTAATGAATTTTCAATGTTTAAAATGTATTTCTGTTTTATGCATATTGTATAAATTATGCTTTGCATATTATACTTGAATAACTTTGTCTGATACCATACCTTTTGGTTTAATTTTTTTCTCAAAACTTGAACATATCTCCCCTTGCTCTTAAGTGAGCATTTTTGAGAAGGTTTGAGACCAACTTAAATCTAGTATACCTTTAGAATTATTTATTTTTCCCCAAAATGCAATAACTTACTAGAATATATCTTAATAATTCCCATTCTGCCTGTTGCAATAGACATTTTATTTAGAAAANTGCAATAGACACTTTATTTAGAAAATGGTTTATATGTTTTAAAAAGAAGCAAGGATAATAGTAGAGAGAGCTCCTTTAAATCCTTATCCACCTTTCGCTATTGTTAGCATTTTATATCACTTATACTTGTCAGAGTCTTCCCTGGTGCCTCAGTGGTAAGGAATCCATCTGCCAAGCAGGATACACAGGTTTGATCCCTGAATCAGGAAAATTCCCTGGAGAAATATATGGCAGTCCACTCCAATATTCTTGCCTGAAAATCCCATGGACAGAGGAGCTTGGCAGGCTACAGCCCATGGGGTCACAAAAGAGTTGGACATGACTCAGAAACTACACACCAACCACATGCTTGTCACAACTCAGGAACTGACTTTGATAAATTACTATTAATTAAATTATACACATAGTTTATATCTAATTAGTTTTCTCTAATATTTTTTCAGTGGCTGACTTTATATTTTGGGGCCTCCAAAGTCACTGCAGATGCTGACTGCAGCCATGAAACCAATACAGTAATGTAAAGTAAACTAAAGTTAAAATAAAAATTTTAAAAGAGTGAAAAAAAAAAAAAAAGATGCTTGCTCCTTGGAAGAAAAGTTATGACCAACCTAGACAGCATAATAAAAAAGCAGAGACATTATTTTGCCAACAAACGTCCATCTTGTCAAGGCTCATGTATGGATGTGAAACTTGGACTATAATGAAACCCGAGTGCTGAAGAATTGATGCTTTTGAACTGTGGTGTTGGAAAAGACTCTTGAGAGTCCCTTGGTCTGCAAGGAGATGCAACCAGTCTGTCCTAAAGGAGATCAGTCCTGAGTGTTTATTTGAAGGACTGATGTTGAAGATGAAATTCTGACATTTCGGCCACCTGATGCGAAGAGCATTTGAAAAGACCCTGATGCTGGGAAAGATTGGAGGCAGGAGAAGGGGACAACAAAGATGGGATGGTTGGATGGCACCAACTCAATGGACATGAGCTTGGGTAAACTCCGGGAGTTGGTGATGGACAGGGAAGCCTGGCGTGCTGCAGTCCATGGGGTCGCAAAGAGTCGGACATGACTGAGCGACTGAACTGAACTGAACTGAATATTCTTTCTGTGTGCTATAAGTCTATAAGGGATACCACCAACCAGTTAATCTTCATCTTTTCTTAGTCCACTCTGGTCTGTGACAGTATCAGATTTTTGTGGTTGTTGATGACCTTGAGCTTTGAGGAGTGCTAGAAAGGTATTTTTTACAATGCCTCTTAATTTTGACTTGCGTGCTAGTAAAGTAATGCTCAAAATTCTCCAAGCCAGGCTTCAGCAATACGTGAACCATGAAATCCCAGATGTTCAAGCTGGTTTTAGAAAGGGCAGAGGAACCAGAGAACAAATTGCCAACATCCACTGGATCATGGAAAAAAGTAAGACAGTTCCAGAAAAACATCTATTTCTGCTTTATTGACTATGCCAAAGCCTTTGACTGTGTGGATCACAATAAACTGGAAAATTCTGAAAGAGATGGGAATACCAGACCACCTGACCTGCCTCTTGAGAAATCTGTATGCAGGTCAGGAAGCAACAGTTAGAACTGGACATGGAACACAAACTGGTTTCAAATAGGAAAGGAGTACGTCAAGGCTGTATATTGTCACCCAGCTTATTTAACTTGCATGCATAGTACATCATGAGAAACGCTGGACTGGAAGAAACACAAGCTGAATCAAGATTTCCAGGAGAAATATCAATAACCTCAGATATGCAGATGACACCACCATTATAGCAGAAAGTGAAGTAGAACTAAAAAGCCTTTTGATGAAAGTGAAAGAGGAGAGTGAAAAAGTTAGCTTAAAGCTCAACATTCAGAAAATGAAGATCATGGCATCCGGTCCCATCACTCCATGGACAATAGACGGAGAAACAGTGGAAACAGTGTCAGACTTTATTTTGGGGGGCTTCAAAATCACTGCAGATGGTGACTGCAGCCATGAAATTAAAAGACGCTTACACCTTGGAAGAAAATCTGTGACCGACCTAGATAGCATATTCAAAAGCAGAAACATTACTTTGCCGACTAAGGTCCGTCTAGTCAAGGCTATGCTTTTTCCAGTGGTCATGTATGGATGTGAGAGTTGGACTGTGAAGAAGGCTGAATGCCAAAGAATTGATGCTTTTGAACTGCGGTGTTGGAGAAGACCCTTGAGAGTCCCTTGGACTGCAAGGAGATCCAACCAGTCCATTCTGAAGGAGATCAGCACTGGGATTTTTTGGAAGGAATGATTCTAAAGCTGAAGCTCCAGTACTTTGGCCCCCTCAGGTGCAGAGTTGACTCATTGGAAAAGACTCTGACGCTGGGAGGGATTGGTGGCAGGAGGGGACGACAGAGGATGAGATGGCTGGATGGCATCACGGACTCGATGGACGTGAGTCTGAGTGAACTCTGGGAGATGGTGACGGACAGGGAGGCCTGGCGTGCTGCGATTCATGGGGTCGCAAAAAGTCGGACACGACTGAGCAACTGAACTGAACTGAACTGAATGTTTCTTTAATATTTAAACTTGGGTTATGGATTTTGAAAGAATGAAGAGTCATTTTAAAAATCTCACATCAAGAGTACATACTATGACTGTGTCTTATTGCTATTGATGTTGACTTTGTTCACCAGACTTCAATAGTATCTACTAAATTTCTCAACTACAAAGTTACTTTTTCTTCAACTTTTTAATATTCACTTTATGATGGTAAGTTTTACTAGGTTGACTGGGACTACAGGGTGCCAAGATATTTGGTCAAAAATTTTTCTGAATGTTTCTGTAGGGTGTTTTTGAATGAGCTCAATATTGAAATTCATATGTAAAGCAGATTTCTTTTCTAATGTGGGTGGCCCTCATCCAATCAACTGAATACCTGAATAAAACAAAAAGGTTGAATTAGAGAGAAGTTTTCCTGTGTGATTGCTTGAGTTGCTACACTGGTTTTTTTCTGTCTTTGTACTCAAATTGAAGCATTTGTCTTTTTTTGACCTCAAATCTGATAGCTTTTGAACTAGAACTTATACCATTGGCTCTCCAATTTCCTAGGCTTTCTGAATTGAATTGGAACTATGCCATGGGATCTCTTGGGCTTTCAACTTATTGACCATAGATCTTGGGACTTAGCATTCATCAAAATAAGCCAATTTCTCATTAGATATGTGTATATATACATATAATATATGATGATATATAATTAATAGGTAGGCTTCAACAGTACATGAACCAAGAATTTCCAGATATACAAGCAGGATTTAGAAAAGGCAGAGGAACTAGAGATAAAATTGCCAACATTATTTGGATCACAGTAAAAACAAAGGAATTCAAAAGAAGAAAAAAAATCTAATTCTGCTTCATTGATTATACTAAAGCCTTTGACTATGTGGATTCCAACAACTGTAGAAAATTCTTAAAGAGATGGGAATACCTTACTTGCCTTCTAAGAAACTTGTGTGCAAGTCAAAAAGCAACAGTTAGAACCAGACACAGAAACTCACTGTTTCAAAATTGGGAAAGGAGTACTGCAAGGCATACTATCATCCTGCTTACTTAAATTCTATGCAGAGTATATCACTTGAAATTTCGGGCAGGATAACTCAAAAGATGGAATCAAAATGCCTGGGAGAAATATCAATAATCTCAGATATACAGATGATACCATTCTAATGGGAGAAAGCAGAGTAACTAAAGAACTTCTTGATGAGGGTGTAAAAGGAAATTGAAAAAATCTGGCTTGAAACTCAAAATTAATTTATATTTAATAAATAAATAAATAAATAAATAAGACTAAGGTCATGCTATCTACGCCCAGCACTTCATAGCAAAAAGATCAAGAAAAAATAGAAACAGTGACCCATTCTATTTTCTTGGGCTCCAAAATCACTGTAGATGGTGACTGTAGCCATGAAATTAAGAGATGCTTGCTCCTTGGAAGAAAAGCTATGAAAAACCTAGACAGTGTATTAAAAAGCAGAGACATTTACTTTTCCTACAAAGGTCTATATAGTTAGTGCAATGGTTTTTATTGTGATGCTGGAGAAGACTCTTGACAATCCCTTGGACAGCAAGGAGATCAAAGCAGTCAGTCCTGAAGGAAATCAACCCTGAATATTCATTGAAAAGACTGATACTGAAGCTGTAATAGTTTGGCCACCTCATGTGAAGAGATGACTCACTGGGAAAGACTCAGATGATGTGAAAGATTGTGAGCAAGAGGAGAAGGATATGCATATAGTATATACATATATATATTGCTGTTGTTAAGTTGCTAAGTCATATCTGACTCTGTGACTCTATGAATTGCAGCACACCAGGCTTCCCTGTCCTTCCCTGCCATCCAACTATCTCATCCTCTGTGGCCCACTTCTTCTCTCTCTCTCTCTCTCTATGTGTGTGTGTGTGTGTGTGTGTGTGTGTGTATACACATACTAGGTTGTGTCTCTATAGAGTTCCCTGACTAACACACTATTCTTTGGAAGTCACTAAGAACAATGAAGTAAGCCTATTTCACTGACCAGAATTATACTTCTATTATATGTGTGCTAACTCTTATATACATAGATATCCATAATTACTTTTTAATTTATCCATTTCTATCTATATGAAACATGAATTCTCACAGATATCTCCTATTCTAATCCAGTATGACCCACCTCCCAGAACCACATGTGAAGATTGTAGCCTCACATCATTCTCTTGCTTATCTGCAGCCTCCCTCTTAAGCAATCAGAACTCTGCTTTCCATTATCTGATGTTTATTAGTTATTTGTTTAATCTATATATGTGTGTGCAAATACACTTTTTTCATGTTAAGTCTTAGAGTTTCCAGGCAAAATATCATTTTTCAAAGTTACTTGGATTAGTACATTTTATTTCTATACTCTCTTTGATGAAGTTTTACCTTAAATACACTCTAGTAAAGCTAGATTGCTGCTAAGTCGCTTCAGTCGGGTCCAACTCTGTGCAACCCCATAGATGGCAGCCCACCAGGCTTCCCCGTCCCTGGGATTCTCCAGGCAAGAATACTGGAGTGGGTTGCCATTGTTAGCTCACTTGGTAAAGCGTTGCCTGCAATTCAGGAAACCTGGGTTCTATTCATGGGTTGGGAAGATCCCCCAGAGAAGGAAATGTGAACCCAGTCTAGTATTCTTGCCTGGGAAATCCCATGGACAGAGGAGCCTGGTGGACTACAGTCCATGGGGTCGCAAAGAGTCCAACACGACTGAGCAACTGAACCACCAGCATAGTTAGACTATTTTGCCACAATCTGAATTCTATTCTGGAACAGCCTTCCTTCCCTGCTTGATATCTTGGTAATTTTTAAAAGCTTGAGTACCTTGTATATTGTTCTTCCAATATGATCTGCCCATTTAGTCTACAATTTCAAGATCACCTTCAATGAAGAAGAGTTCGTTTTTTGTCATATCAGTAAACCTTTTTTAACTCAATTTGTTATATCTCATTGTGATACATCAGTAATACATGTGCTCTGCCACCATTAACTTCCATTTCAATTGTGTACAATTTTCATATTTTTCCATTATTTTATTTCATTTTTTAACATCTTAAAACCTGTTCTCTATTAAGATCTGGTATTATTCAAGCATATTCTAAATTTTTTATGCGATATGTGTATCTGTTTTTCAAAATTATTTTACCTTGCAATGATTACCAAGATCACTGGCCTTTTTATTTCCTTTCTCCATGGTTTTGTCACTCAGTTGAGTCACTGAGTCGTGTCTGACTCTTTGTGACCCCATGGAATGCAGCACGCCAGGCTTCCTTTTCCATCACCAACTCCTGGAGCTTGCTGAAACTCATGTCCATTGAGTCAGTGATGCCATCCAACCATCTCATCCTCTGTCATTCCCATCTGCTCCTGCCTTCAACCTTTCCCAGCATCACGGTCTTTTCCAATGAGTCAGTTCTTCACATCAGTTGGCCAAAGTATTGGAGCTCCAGCTTCAGCATCGGTCCTTCCAAAGAATATTCAGGACTGATTTCCTTTAGGATTGACTAATCTGAACTCCTTGCAGTGCAAGGGACTCTCAAGAGTCTTCTCCAACACCACAGTTCAAAAGCATCAATTCTTTGATGCTAAACTTTCTTTATGGTTCAACTCTAACATCTATACATGACTACTGGAAAAACCATAGCTTTGACTAGATAGACCTTTGTTGGCATGGTTTTGTAATCATCTCCAAATGACACATTTCTTCTATGAATATTTCTCTAAGATAACTTATGATCACATTTCTCTGAGACTGTGATGAAGAATTGTTTTTAAATCTTGTTTTTTTTTTATTTTTTCATGTTTTTGTCCTCCTTTTATTGCATTTTCATGGAACAACAGACTGGTTCCAAGTAGGAAAAGGAATACGTCAAGGCTGTATATTGTCACCCTGCTTATTTAACTTATATGCAGAGAACATCATGAGAAACGCTGAACTGGAAGAAACACAAGCTGGAATCAAGATTGCTGGGAGAAATATCAATCACCTCAGATATGCAGATGACACCACCATTATGACAGAAAGCGAAGAGGAGCTAAAAAGCCTCTTGATGAAAGTGAAAGAGGAGAGTGAAAAAGTTGGCCTAAAGCTCAACATTCAGAAAATGAAGATCATGACATCTAGTTCAATCTCTTCATGGGAAATAGATGGGGAAACAGTGGAAACAGTGTCAGACTTTATTTTGGGGGGCTCCAAAATCACTGCAGATGGTGATTGCAGCCATGAAATTAAAAGATGCTTACTCCTTGGAAGAAAATTTATGACCAACCTAGATAGCATATTCAAAAGCAGAGACATTACTTTGCTGACTAAGGTCCGTCTAGTCAAGGCTATGGTTTTTCCTGTGGTCATGTATGAATGTGAGAGTTGGACTGTGAAGAAGGCTGAGCACCGAAGAATTGATCTTTTTGAACTGTGGTTGTTGGAGAAGACTCTTGAGAGTCCCTTGGAGTGCAAGGAGATCCAACCAGTCCATTCTGAAGGAGATCAGCCCTGGGATTTCTTTGGAAGGAATGATGCTAAAGCTGAAACTCCAGTACTGTGGCCACCTCATGCGAAGAGTTGACTCATTGGAAAAGACT
>SJYQ01010921.1:29609-44101 GCA_006410935.1 Redunca redunca
CATCAATTCTTCGGCCCTCAGCCTTCTTCACAGTCCAACTCTCACATCCATACATGACCACTGGGAAAACCATAGCCTTGACCAGACGGACCTTTGTTGGCAAAGTGATGTCTCTGCTTTTGAATATGCTATCTAGGTTGGTCATAACTTTTTTCCAAGGAGTAAGCGTCTTTTAATTTCATGGCTGCAGTCACCATCTGATGTGATTTTGGAGCCCCCCAAAATAAAGTCTGACAGTGTTTCCACTGTTTCCCCATCTATTTCCCATGAAGAGATTGAACTAGATGTCATGATCTTCGTTTTCTGAATGTTGAGCTTTAAGCCAACTTTTTCACTCTCCTCTTTCACTTTCATCAAGAGGCTTTTTAGCTCCTCTTCACTTTCTGCCATAAGGGTGGTGTCATCTGCATATCTGAGGTTATTGATATTTCTCCCAGCAATCTTGATTCCAGCTTGTGCTTCTTCCAGCCCAGCGTTTCTCATGATGTACTCTGCATATAAGTTAAAAAAGCAGGGTGACAATATACAGCCTTGACATACTCCGTTTCCTATTTGGAATCAGTCTGTTCCGTGTCCAGTTCTAACTGTTGCTTCCTGACTTGCATACAGGTTTCTCAAGAATCAGGTCAGGTGGTCTGGTATTCCCATCTCTTTTGGAATTTTCCACAGTTTATTGTTATCCACACAAGTCAAAGGCTTTGGCATAGTCAATAAAGCAGAAATAGATGTTTTTCTGGAACTCTCTTGCTTTTTTGATGATGCGGCAGATGTTGGCAATTTGATCTCTGGTTCCTCTGCCTTTTCTAAAACCAGCTTGAACATCTGGAAGTTCATGGTTCACATATTGCTGAAGCCTGTCTTGGAGAATTTTGAGCATTACATTACTAGTGTGTGTGATGAGTGCAATTGTGCGGTAGTTTGAGCATGCTTTGGCATTGCCTTTCTTTGAGATTGGAATGAAAACTGACCTTTTCCAGTCTTGTGGCCACTGCTGGGTTTTCCAAATTTGCTGGCATATTGAGTGCAGCACTTGCACAGCATCGTCTTTCATGATTTGAAAT
This sequence comes from Redunca redunca, assembly GCA_006410935.1. Taxonomy (NCBI): domain Eukaryota; kingdom Metazoa; phylum Chordata; class Mammalia; order Artiodactyla; family Bovidae; genus Redunca; species Redunca redunca. Next base: position 30,671 of record SJYQ01010921.1, read on the forward strand.
AGCTCAACTGGAATTCCATCACCTCCTCTAGCTTTGTTCATAGTGATGCTTTCTAAGGCCCACTTGACTCCACATTCCAAGATATCTGGCTCTAGGTGAGTGATCACACCATCGTGATTGTCTTGGTCTTGGAGATCTTTTTTGTACAGTTCTTCTGTGTATTCTTGCCACCTCTTCTTAATATCTTCTGCTTCTGTTAGGTCCATACCATTTCTATCCTTTATCAAGCCCGTCTTTGCATGAAATATTCCCTTGGTATCTCTAATTTTCTTGAAGATATCTCTAGTCTTTCCCATTCTGTTGTTTTCCTCTATTTCTTTGCATTGATCACTGAGGAAGGCTCTCTTATCTCTTCTTGCTATTCTTTGGAACTCTGCATTGAGATGCCTATATCTTTCCTTTTCACTTCTCTTCTTTTCACAGCTATTTGTAGGTGCTCAACAGGTATTTATTCAATAAATAAATGAAAGAAAATTTACTTTTCAATATAATTTCACATATGTTCTGTATGTGTGCATACATATTCTAATTTATTTGCTACTTACACTAATTCAAGTATCATTTTTCTCCATTTAGTTAGACTCATTCATGTCTTTATAATGATGACCAACAAAACTTCTATGTGACATATGAAAGAATTTAATTATTTCATCCTTAGTCAACAAGAGTGACATAACTATCAGCTAGGCAATATTCTAACTACTAGCAATATAACATCAAAGAAGGAAAAAAAAACTCATTTTTTGAAAGCTATGTTTTAGTTGGTTAGAGTTAGTAATAGATATCAATGTACAAACAAATAGCCTCTGATCAGTGAAATACACATAAGCAAAATAGGCAGTGAGCTAGAAAATGGTTGAAAGAGTAGACTCGTGAAGAAAGAAGTATCAGTTCAAAGGCAATAATTGCCAAAATGCTTGATTATGTCTCCTTTTCTAATATATGGTCACCCTAGAAAATGCCTGAATGTTCCTTTGGAGAAACCTAGGATGAAATTTTGCAGAATACATTTTTACAGTGCATCAGGGTTCTTCTTCAAGGGTCCCCATTCTTTTTCACATGAGGGATTTTGGGTTTTAAATTGGCTCAAATCTGGGAATTACTTTAGGGGTTATATCTTTCTATTGCTGTGATTTAAGTCACACCTTCAACTAATAGAACCTAAATCTGAAAAGTTCAAGAATATGCTATTTTATGTCTTCTTGAATATATATTAGACTGGATACATTTATTCAGTAGAAAATGTTAAAAATTGTATACATATAGGCAAGGAAAATGGGATAAACTGTTTATTCTTTTATATAAAGTGTTTAATGGGTAATATCATTACCTGTTACTATACTTTCTATGTATAATTTCTGAATGTACAATGATGTTATTGCAATTCAAGTGTTATCCTCAAAGGATGACTTGTTTTTTAAGAGTTCATATCTATAGCAGGATATTTATTTGTATCATCAACCAAGCCCTTTGAAAAGTATATTATGAGAAAGTAACCTGGTAGAAGACATGAAAAATGATAATAGAAGGTCTATCATGTGATGTAAAGAGAATTAAATTTTGAATGCAAAGTATATACTGTAAGAGTGTACACAGAGTTCAGTCATAAGCATGGAAGAATGACGGATGGCACTTATGACTGCTTTCATCTATTCTGGTCTTTTAACTGTCAGTTCATGGCTGACAAGTTGAATAATTGGAGAATGTATCTGATGGCTTTAAAACAGGATGTTTTGTTTTATGTGATTTGGAGCCTGTTTTTCACTTGGATTTTGAACAGTTTCAAGAAGGAAAAGAATAGGCTTCTATTCTTAGTTTCCCAAAATTGTAAAAGTAAGTTAATTTTCCTTATAACAAATTGTCAAAGAAATAAAATGCCTCATCTTTACATGGCATAAAGTTTGAAAACTGCATCTGAGCTGATGAAAATAATATATTGGTGGGCGGTATTTAAACATTTTATGGTGACATATGTGGTTTTATTGTTTTTACAAATGTTCTTACATATGACATACTAATTTTTTAAGATAATTACTTATTACTGATGAACAATATGATTATTCTTTGAGAAAATGTATGTATAATTTAATGCTACTTATGTTCCCACAGCTGCTGCTACTGCAATACTATATATTTTTTTATTGCTCTTGNTGTAATATTGATAAGATATTAATATCTGTCTACATTTTAAGCAAAGAATTTGTTGTTAATTAAGTTGATGCTCCATTCATGTAACTATGAAGACTGATCCCGTGGTCTTTTTATATAGACCTGTTATCTAATTGATCATTATTCCCTATTTCATAGCAAATTAAACCATGAAAATGGTTGATAAATCCTTTCTTGTTGACTAAATTATATTTGTCTTATGTAAGTCTTTCAGTTCAGTTGCTCAGTCATGTCCGACTCTATGCAACCGCATAAATTGCAGCACACTGGGCCTCCCTGTCCATCACCAACTCTCGGAGTTCACTCAGATTCATGTCCATCGAGTCAGTGATGCCATCCAGCCATCTCATCCTCTGTCATCCCCTTCTGCTCCTGCTCCCAATCCCTCCCAGCATCAGAGTCTTTTCCAACGTGTCAACTCTTCGCATGAGGTGGCCAAAGTACTGGAGTTTCAGCTTTAGCATCACGCCCTCCAAAGAAATCCCAGGGTTGATCTCCTTCAGAATGGACTGGTTGGATCTTCTTGCAGTCCAAGGGACTCTCAAGTCTTCTCCAACATCACAGTTCAAAAGCATCAGTTCTTCGGCACTCAGCCTTCACAGTCCAACTCTCACGTTCATACATGACTACTGGAAAAACCATAGCCTTGACTAAACGGACCTTAGTTGGCAAAGTAATGTCTCTGCTTTTGAATATGCTATCTAGGTTGGTCTTAACTTTTCTTCCAAGGAGTAAGCGTCTTTTAATTTCATGGCTGCAGTCACCATCTGCAGTGATTTTGGAGCCCAAAAAAATAAAGTCTGACACTGTTTACACTGTTTCCCAATCTATTTCCCAGGTAAGTATTTAACCGGCCATATTTCCTATCGCTGATGATTAATAAATATTTTGTCAGGAAAAACTATGTATGATATATTACATTTATGTGATCCTTTTCTGTGTATGTAATCAAGGATAATTCAGATTATAGTTGTACTATCCTCGTGAAATACTGCCTCATTTATTATATTTCTTTGAATGGGTTTATATTAAGATGAACACATTAAGTGGAAATTATTATTACTTGTTATTCTCATACCATTCTGTTTTCTCATGATTTGGTTGGGAGGCCTTGATAAGTTAGAGTACTAAAATGCAGTACACAGTTTCTCTATTAAAAAAAGAAATTTGTACTTCATATGATCTCCCATATTTTATATTTATTGCTATAATAATTTTCATGGTTCCTATTTGTGTGTGTGAGTAGCTGTTAGTATTGCCTGTATTTGTCCTTTGCATTAATGAACTAGTCTTTTATTGCACTTGCAAATTACAAAGGAAATAGAGAGTTTTTTTTCATTTACATATAGCTACTATGTTGAGAAACATTTAGGAAAATATAATGTAACATTAAAGGTAGTAGACGTTAGTTATAAATCCAGTCATTAGTAGACACAACACTATTCTTGCAGTAATGGCTAGTTAACTTATTTCAACAAAGTTCTGTTAGAATTTCTTTTAATGTTGTTTTGTAAATTAAATTTTTGTTTACATAAGTGTAGAGTCCAGGTGACTCAGTGGTAAAGAGTCCACCTGCCAATGCAGGAGACACTAGAGACATGGGTTCAATCCCTGGCTAGAGAAGATCCCTTTGAGGATGAAATGGCAATCCACTTCAGTATTCTTGCTGGGAAAGCACCATGGACAGAAGGGCCAAAGAGCTACAGTCCATGGGGTCGCAAAGAGTCAGACATGACTGAGCAACTGAACACATACACACACAAGGGTGGATTTAATTGAGTAAGTGCTATTTTGTAAAGAGAATGCAAAAGGCAAAAAATATTTCCTACAATTCTGATTAAGATGGAGGACACTTTTCTTAATATAACTTGTAAAATTATAAAGGTATTTGTGTAACAACTTCTGTGTTTATAATATATCTATATGGTTTTCCCCATTTTAGATAGTGATGGAAAAATAGGCTAGCCAAGGAATTGTTGACTACAATCTTAATTTTTATTTTGATAAAGAATATTTTTATTCTATATGTAAAACTGCCTTCCATAGCCCATTTTGAGATATAAAAGGTACTCCACAAAGTTTTTATCTTTATTGCCCAGAATAACACAATATGCATTTTGGGGGATGGATAGGAAAGGCATAGAAAATGTGAAATGCAACTCAAATTGAAAATAGCTAACATGTGAATGTTCAACATATCCTTAATTCTGTGTTTTTTGGTTAGCCACAGGATATGACATACAAATGAAAACAAACAACAAAAACTTCTTAGTTAGTATTCACATTTAATATTGAAGTATAAAGTTAGTAAGGCAATTTCTTGGCTCTTGATAACAATAAAATTATGCCAAACTTGAATGGTACCAGTTCAGCAAATTTTCTAATATCGCAGAAAAAAAAAAGGAAAGACTGAAAGAAAAGGAAGAAAGACTATTAAGGCAGATTGCATGTGTGCTCAGTCTCTTCAGTTGTGTTTGACTCTTTGCTACCACATGGATCATAGCTCACCAGGCTCCTCTGTCCATGGAATTTCCCTGGCAAGAATACTGGTGTGTGCAACCATGACCTCCAGGGGATCTTCCCAATGCAGGGATCAAATGTACATTGCCTGTGTCTCCTGCATTGTAGGCAGATTATTTGCTGCTGAGCCACTGGAGAACTCCGTAAAGCAGACTAAAACAATTTATACATGACATTGCTTTGCTAAGTCACTTCAGTCATGTCCGACTCTGTGCGACCCCATGGACAGCAGACCACCTGGCTCCTCTGTCCACAGGATTCTCCAGGCAAGAATACTGAAGTGGGTTGCCAATGTTTTCCTCCTTGGCATATGAACATTTATATCACTAATTGTATTAGATTTTACTTTTGTTCAGAATATTCAGAAACCTGCTCTATATGAATAGTCAATAGTGATATGAAGACATTTCCTTCACTGTTGAGAGAAGTTTTGCCCATATAACACATTTAGGCTAATAAAATATAAAAGTGACATGCCAATTGGGAGCAGAGCATTTTACAAATAGTGTAGCCTCCCTATCACTTTCCTTTCCTGCTTCAAGATCAGCTCTGTTCAGTCACTCAGATATGTTCAACTTGTTGCAATCCCATGGAATGAAACATGCCAGGCTTGCCTGTCCTTCACTATCTCCCAGAGTTTGCTCAAACTCATAGCCATTGAGTCAGGGATGCTATCCAATCATCTTGTCCTCTGTCATCACCTTCTCCTGACTTCAAACTTCCCAGCATCAGAGTCTTTTCCAATGAGATGGCTCTTTTTGGCCAAAATACTGGAGCTTCAGCATCAGTTCTTCCAGTGATTGTTCAGGGTTGATTTCCTTTAGGATTGACTGGTTTGATCTCCTTTCAGTCCAAGGGTCTCTCAAGAGTCTTCGCCCACATCAATTCAACATCAGTTCAAAAGCATCAGATCTTTGGTGCTCAGCTTTCTTTATAGTCCAACTCTCAAATCCATACATGACTACTGGAAAAAAACAGCTTTGATAGACAGGCCTTTGTCAGCAAAGTAATGTCTGCTTTTCAATATGCTGTCTATGTTTGTCATAGCTTTTCTTCCAAGAAGCAAGCATCTTTTAATTTCATGGCTGCAGTCACCATCTGCAGTGATTTTGGAGCCCAGGAAAATAAAATCTGTCACTGCTTCCATTTGTTTCCCCATCTATTTGCCATGAAGTGATGGGACTGAATGCCATGATCTTAGTTTTTTGAATGTTGAGTTTTTTTTTGTTTTTTTTTTTTTTTACTTTAAAAATTTTTATTTTAACTTTAGTTTACTTTACATTACTGTATTGGTTTTGCCAAACATTGACATGAATTCACCATGAGTGTACAAGCGTTCCCAAACATGAATCCCCTCCCACCTCCCACCCCATGCCATCTCTCTGGGTCCTCTCCTTGCACCAGTCCCAAGCATCCTGCATTCTGCATCTGACATCAACTGGCGATTCGTTTCTTGCTTGATAGTATTTTAAGCCAACTTTTTCACTCTCCTCTTTCACCTTAATCAAGAAGCCCTTTAATTCCTCTTTACTTTCTGCCATTAGGGTGGTGCCATCTGCATATCTGAGGTTATTGATATCTCTGCAGCAATCTTGATTCCAGCTTGTGCTTCATCCAGCCCAGCATTTCACATGATGTACTCTGCATATAAGTTAAATAAGCAGGGTGATAATATGAAGCCTTGACATACACCTTTCCTAATTTTGAATGGTTCGTTGTTCCATATCTGGTTATAACTGTTGCTTCATGATCTGCATACAGGTTTCTCAAGAGGCAAGTAAGGTAGTCTGGTATTCCCATCTCTTTCAGAATGTTCCACAGTTTTTACTGANGATCCACACAATCAAAGGCTTTAGTGTAGTCAATGAAGCAGAAGTAGATGTTTATCTGCTTCAGGATAAACCATGTCATAGATAGAGACTATTCTTTAATCTGAGCTCTAATAATGGAATTTAGGATTAGGTGCACATCTAACTCACCTGTAACTTTAGCAAGATACAGCCAATTGTTGTTATAAAGCTCTTAGAATTATTTCATGTTCAGTCTAAATGAGTATACATGTAGATTATTTTGACTGATACATACACTACACTAGAATGGTAATGTAGATCAGAAGTTTCTATGAACTTCATATTGGGTCTTCAAAACAACATATTTTAAACTTGTAGTTTCAGCTTTAATGTGTAGAGTTTGGAAATTCTCATGCTACACTTTAGCAAGAAAAAGATGAACAAACTACAAACACTGAATATTTTTGGCCTCAGCAATGAATTAAAATTTCAGGACAAACCACCACCCCCAAATCTGGAGAGACAAACACATACAGAGAATCATAGCTAAGATATGCTTACCAGGTGAAGTAGCCACTGCAGGGTGAATAAGTGCAGACATCTAATTGGTAATTCTGACAAAATTTGGAGGCTGATTTACATTAGTGTGAGAGTGCAAAATTCCTGGGTGTGGGCACAGACATGATGACCCACCACTTTTTTAGGTTTTATTTCCATGAACTCAATATTCTTAAAGTGAAGGCCAAAGGTAGAGAGGGAAAATGGACTAGCAAGTGAGAGGAAAAAGAACCATTAAAAAAAAAAAAAATGTTCCAGGTGTTCCACATAAAAAAAAGCCTACTCAGTGCAGTGGAGTAAAAACAAAAACAAACAACAACAACAACAAAACAGCATCTTGTCCTGCATAAAATACAAGGCCATTTACCAAACTCTTTCCTTTCAGTTTGACTGAAGGTTAGGATTGGGGAGGTGACACTAAGAAACAGTTGTGAAGAGAGCTCATAGATACATACCTATGAAAAGACTGAGATTTCATCATAATATGAAATGTTTCTGCTTTCTAGAACTTTGGGTGTGTCCTCAGTTATGTCTGAAATTTAGGAGATCCAACACACAATAGCCCACTAGATTCCCCTGTCCATGGAAATTTCTAGGCAAGAATATGGGAATGGGTTGCCATTTCCTACTTCAGGGGATCTTCCAGACCTAGGGATAGAATCCAGGCCGATTTTATCTCCATCATTGGGAAGTGGATTGTTTAGAAATGAACCACCTGAAAAATCATTCAGTTCAGTTCAGTTCAGTTCAGTTCAGTTGATCAGTTCAATTCACTTCAGTCGCTCAGTCGTATCCAACTCTTTGCGACCCCATGAATCGCAGCACGCCAGGCCTCCCTGTCCATCACCATCTCCCAGAGTTCACTCAGACTCACGTCCATCGTGTCTGTGATGCCATCCAGCCATCTCATCCTCGGTCGTCCCCCTCTCCTCCTGCCTCCAATCCCTCCCGGCATCAGAGTCTTTTCCAATAAATCAACTCTTCGCATCAGGTGGCCAAAGTACTGGAGTTTCAGCTATAGCATCATTCCTTCCAAAGAAATCCCAGGGCTGATCTCCTTCAGAATGGACTGGTTGGATCTTCTTGCAGTCCAAGGAACTCTCAAGAGTCTTCTCCAACACCACAGTTTAAACGCATCAGTTATTCGATGCTCAGCCTTCTTCAGAGTCCAACTCTCACATCCATACATGACCACAGGAAAAACCATAGCCTTGACTAGACGGACCTTAGTCAGCAAGGTAATGTCTCTGCTTTTGAATATACTATCGAGGTTGGTCATAACTTTTCTTCCAAGGAGTAAGCGTCTTTTAACTTCATGGCTGCAGTCACCATCTGCAGTGATTTTGGAACCCAAAAAAATAAAGTCTGACACTGTTTCTGCCATTTCCCCATCTATTTCTCATGGAGTGATGGGACCAGATGCCATGATCTTTGTTTTCTGAATGTTGAGCTTTAAGCCAACTTTTTCACTCTCCTCTTTCACCTTCATCAAGAGGCTTTTTAGCTCCTCTTCACTTTCTGCCATAAGGGTGGTGTCATCTCCATATCTGAAGTTATTGATATTTCTCCCAGCAATCGTGACTCCAACTGGTGTTTCTTCCAGTCCAGCGTTTCTCATGATGTACTCTGCATAGAAGTTAAATAAGGAGGGTAACAATATACAGCCTTGACGTACTCCTTTTCCTATTTGGAACCAGTCTGTTGTTCCATGTCCAGTTCTAACTGTTGCTTCCTGACCTGCATATAGATTTCTCAAGAGACAGGTCAGGTGGTCTGGTATTCCCATTTCTTTCAGAATTTTCCACAGTTTATTGTTATCCACAGAGTCAAAGTCTTTGGCATAGTCAATCAAGCAGAAATAGATGTTTTTCTGGAACTGTCTTGCTTTTTCCATGATCCAGTGGATGTTGGCAATTTGATCTCTGGTTCCTATGCCTTTTCTAAAACCAGCTTGAACATCAGGGAGTTCATGGTTCACGTATTGCTGAAGTCTGCCTTGGAGAATTTTGAGCATTACTTTACTAGCATGTGAGATGAGTGCAATTGTGCTGTAGTTTGAGCATTCTTTGGCAATGCCTTTCTTTGGAATTGGAATGAAAACTGACCTTTTCCAGTCCTGTGGCCACTGCTGAGTTTTCCAAATTTGCTTGCATATTGAGTGCAGCCAGTCATGTCTAACTCTGTGATCCCAAGAACTGTAACACACCAGGCCTCCCTGTCCATTCCCAACTTCCAGAGTTTATACAAACACGTGTCCTTTGAGTCAGTGATGCATTCCAACCATCTCATCTTCTGTCATCCCCTTCTCCTCCTGCCTTCAATCTTTTCCAGCATCAGATCTTTTCAAATGAGTCAGTTCTTTGCATTAGGTTACCAGAGGATTGGAGTTTCAGCTTCAGTATCAATCCTTCCAATGAATATTCAGGACTGATTTCCTTTAGGATGGACTGGTTGGATCTCTTTGCTGCTCAGGGGACTCTCAAGAGTCTTCTCCAACACCATAGTACAAAAGCATCAATTATTCAGCACTCAGCTTTTTTTATAGTCCAACTCTCACATCCATACATGACTACTGGAAAAACCATAACTTTGACTGACAGATCTTTGTTGGCAAAGTATTGTCTCTGCTTTTTAATATGATGTCTATGTTGGTCATAACTTTCCTACCAAGGAGCAAGTGTCTTTTGATTTCATGGCTGCAGTCACCATTTGCAGCCATTTTGGAGCCCAAAAACATAAAGTTTGTCACTGTTTCCTTTGTTTCCCCATTTATTTGCCATGAAGTGATGGGACCAGATGCCATGATATTAGTTTTCTGAGTGTTGAGCTTTAAGCTAGGCTTTTCACTCTCCTCTTTCACTCTCATCAAGAGGCTCTTTAGTTCTTCGCTTACTGCCATAAGTGTGGTGTCATCTATATATATGCAGTTCTTGATATTTCTCCTGGCAATCTTGACTCCAGCTTGTGCTTCATACAGCCCAGTATTTCTCACGATGTACTCTGCATATAAGTTAAATTAGCAAGGTGACAATATACAGCCTTGACGCACTTCTTTCTTGATTTGGAGCCAGTCTGTTGTTCCATATCCATTTCTAAATGTTGCTTCTTGACCTGCATACAGATTTCTCAAAAGGCAGATCAGGTGGTCTGGTATTTCCATATCTTGAAACATTTCCACAGCTTGTTGTGATCCACACAGTCAAAAGCTTTGTCATAGTCAATAAAGCAGTATCAAATGCTTTTATGGAACTCTCTTGCTTTTTCTACACTCCAACAGATTTTGGCAATATAATGTCTGGTTCCTCTGCCTTTTCTAAATACAGCTTGAACATTTGGAAGTTCACAGTTCACTTACTGTTGAAACCTGGCTTGGAGAGCTTTGAGCATTACTTTGCTAGCATGTGAGATGAGTCCAATTGTGCGATAGTTTGAACATTCTTTGGCATTGCTTTTCTTTGGGATTGCAATGAAAACTGACCTTTTCCAGTCCTGTGGCCACTGCTGAGTTTTCCATATTTGCAGGCATGTTGAGTGCAGCACTTTCACAGCATAACCTCTTGGGATTTGAAATAACTCAACTGAAATTCTATCACCTCCACTAGCTTTGTTCATAGTGATGCTTTCTAAGGCCCACTTGACTTCATATTCCAGGATGTATGGCTCTAGGTGAGTGATCACACCATCATGATGACCCGGGTCGTGAAGATCTTTTTTGTATAGTTCTTCTGTGTATTCTTGCCATCACTTCTTAATATCTTTCACTTCTGTTAGGTCCATAACTTTTCTGTCCTTTATTGAGCCCTTTTTCATCTTTGAGTGAAAAGTTCTCTTGGTATCTCTAATTTTCTTGAAGAGATATCTAGTCTTTCCCATTTTATTGTTTTCCTCTATTTCTTTGCACTGATCACTGAAGAAGTCTTTCTTATCTCTCTTTGCTATTCTTCAGAACTCTGCATTCAAATAGGTATATCTTTCCTTTCCTCCTTTGCCTTTCCCTTCTCTTCTTTTCAGAGCTATTTTTAAGGCCTCCACAGAAAACCATTTGCCTTTTTGCATTTCTTTTTCATGGGGATGATCTTGATCACTGCTTCCTGTACAAAGTCATGAACCTCCATCCATATTTCTTCAGATCTGACTATCAGATCTAATCCCATGAATGCGTTTGTTACTTACTTCCACTGTATAATCGTAATGGATTTGATTTAGGTCATACCTGAATAGTCTAGTGGTTTTCCCTATTTTTTTCAATTTAAGTCTGAATTTGGCAATAAGGCATTCATGATCTGAGCCACAGTCAGCTTCCAATCTTTTTTTTTTTTTTTTGCTATTTCTATAGAGCTTCTCCATCTTTGGCTGCAAAGAATATAATCAATCTGATTTCGGTATTGACCATCTGGTGATGTCCATGTGTAGAGTCTTCTCTTGTGTTGTTGGAAGAGGGTGTTTGCTATGACCAGTGCATTTTCTTGCCAAAACTCTATTAGTCTTTGCCCTGCTTCATTCTTCAATCCAAGGCCAAATTTGCCTGTTACTCCAGGTGTTTCCTGACTTCCTACTTTGGCATCCAGTCCCCTATAATGAAAAGGACATCTCTTCTGGATGTTAGTTCTAGAAGGTCTTGTAGGTCTTCATAGAACAATTCAGCTACAGCTTCTTCAGCATAACTGGTCAGGGCATAGACTTGGATACTGTGATATTGAATGATTTGCCTTGGAAACTAACAGAAATCATTTCGTCTTTTTTGAGATTGCATCCGAGTACTGCATCCAAGTACTGTACTCTTTTGTTGACTATGATGCCACTCTATTTCTTCTAAGGGATTCTTGCTCACAGTAGTAGATATAATGATCATCTGAGTTAAATTCACCCATTCCAATCCATTTGAGTTCACTGATTCCTAAAATGTCACTCTTGCCATCTCCTGTTTGACCACTTCCAATTTGCCTTTATTCATGTACCTAACATTCCATATCTCTATGCAATATTGCTATTTGCAGCATTAGACTTTACTTCCACCACCAGTCGAATCCACAGCTGGGTGTTGTGTTTGCTTTGGCTCCATCTCTTCATTCTTTCTGGAGTTCTTTCCCAGCTCATCTCCATTAACATATTTAGGCACCTACCAATCTGGGGAGTTCATCTTTCAGTGTCCTATCTTTTTGCCTTTCCATACTGTTCATGGAATCTCAAGGCAAGAATACTGAAGTGGTTTGCCATTCCCTTTTCCATTTGACCACGTTTTATCAGAAATCTCCACTATGACCCATCCATCTCATGTGGCCATACATGTCATGGCTCATATTTTCATTGAGTTAGACAAGTTTGTGGTCCATGTGATCAGATTGGTTAGTTTTCTGTGATTGTGGTTTTCAGTCTATCTACCCTCTGATGGAGAAGAATAAGAGGCTTCCAGAAGCTTTCTTATGGGAGAGACTGATTGAGGGGGAAACTGGATCTTGTTCTGATGGGAACAGGGGGAAATCATTACTGCATATCAAAGTCTTCAGTATAATAGCAATAAAAGATCTGCAATACATAGACTCTATCTAGGAAGGAGTTCTTATGGAAACCCAGTGCAACAGAGGAGTCAAAAATAAGGATGATAATAAATGTGGATCTCTTGGCAAGCACAGCTAAAACAACAAAATTCTGTAAGGCAATCATCCTTCAATTTAAAAATATATTAATTGAAAAAATAAATACATTTCAACTCCTACTCAATTAAATGTGAAATTTCACAATAAAGACATTTTTTCCCCTAAGTTTCTATTACTCATACATTTCTGTGGCTGTGCTTAGTCACCCAATTATGTTTGACTTTTTGCGACAATATTGACTGTAGCCTCCCAGGCTCCTATGTCCATGGGGATTCTCCAGTGGAGAATCTCAAGAATTCTCAAGAATTCTAGAGTGGGTTGCCATACCTTCCTGCAGGGGATCTTCCCAATCCAGGGATAGAATCCCCTTCTTTCTCATGTCAGGCTGATTCTTTATGATCTGAATCACCAGAGAAGCCCAATAACACTGGAATGGGTAGGCTATCCCTTCTCCAGGGGATCTTCCTGACCCGGAAATTGTGTCAGGGTCTCCTGCATTGTAGGTGGATTCTTTACCAGCTGAGCTACCAGCGAAGACTCAAAACATGTCTAGCATTCAATAAAAAGTTATAAGACTTGCTGATAGAGAAGTATGAACATAGAAGAGACTATAAGCATCAGAACAAAACCCTGATATGACAGATTTTGGAATATGAGACCAATAATTTAAAATAGCTATGATCAATATGTTAACATTATTTGAGTAGTAAATAAGTCTGAAATGTTTACAAAATAATTACAAAATTGGTAAACCTAAGTAATTGAAATAAAAGAAGGACAACTAAGAAAGAACTGAG